>CANIUD010000467.1:97500-159439 GCA_947470075.1 Closterium sp. Yama58-4
CACTCTCAACTCCCCACTGTAACACCTTGTACTTGTGGCAGCAGCATTCGAGAATCAAACCTTAACACTGAGTCAACTCCCCCGAGTCAACTCCCCCGAGTCAACTCCCCGGAGTCAACTCCCGGGAGTCAACTCCCCCGGATCAACTCCCGGGAGTCAACTCCGCTGAGTCAACTCCCCTGAGTCAACTCCCCCGAGTCAACTCCCCGGAGTCAACTTCCCTGAGTCAACTCTCCCAAGTCAACTCCGCTGAGTCAACTCCCCTGAGTCAACTCCCCCGAGTCAACTCCCCCGAGTCAACTTCCCTGAGTCAACTTTGGCCACATCTTTTACTTGTGGCAGCAGCATCTCCAGCATTTTCCTATGAGTATTGCGGTGGCTCACAACTACCAACCACCCACCCACTCAACCAACCACCCACCCGCTCATCCACACACCCCCAACTACCCACCATCCACCTAGCCCCCCAGTGCCCAACCCCCCACCCCCCAGCCACCTTACCTGGGCCGTCCCCACATTGAGCTGGCAGCAGTAGGAGCAGCAGACGGCCCAGTGCCTCAGGAGACTCAACTCCCCAGAAACCACCCATCCCACCCACATACTCAACTACCTACCCACCCTGTCACTGCCCGCCCACCCACCTGCTCACCCACCCACCCCCAACAACTCACCAGCTACCCAGCATACCTCACCCCTTACCTCTTACTCACCCACCCAAGGGAATTCATCCCCCTCCTCTCTCACTCAACCACCCAAAGGGATTTAACCCCTTCCCTCTCACTCACCCAACCAAGGAGATTCAACCCCCTTTCCGCTTACTCATGCACCCATGGGGATTCAGTCCCCTTACCTCTCCCCTCACCCACCCAAGGGGACTCAGCCCCCTGCATCTCACTCTCACCAACCAACCAAGGGATTTCAGCCCCCACTCTCTCCCCCAAGAGGTTTCAACCCTCACTCTCCCACCCAAGGGGCATCAGCCCCCACTCTCCCAACCAAGGGGTTTCAGCCCCCACTCTCCCACCCAAGGGGCATCAGCCCCCACTCTCCCAACCAAGGGGTTTCAGCCCCCACTCTCCCACCCCAAGGGGCATCAGCCCCCACTCACCCCAGCCCCCCACCCAGCCCTCCCTTCCCCTACCCTACCAGCAGTAGGAGTAGCAGACAGCCCACTTCCTTAGGGAAACAACACCCCCAAAGGCTGTGCCTCGTGGGGCGAGGTGTGGTAGTGGAAAATTGCTTCCAGCCCAAGACTCAAATCCCACCCCTGACGTAGCCAGAGCTGACGCGAACCAGAGCCGCCGGCCGGTCGGCTCTGACGGTGTCCATTAGGCCTTGAACGCCAGATCGGTTACTTGAGCACCGAGTGCCGTGCCGCGCAGATTCCACCCACCACACCCCACCCAAAAGACACAACCCCAGGCGGTGCTGCCCCTAAGGCAGTGAACTGCCCACTCACTCCCACCCACCCACCCACCCACCCCACACTTCATCCCCATGCCTCCTTACCTCTACTTACCTGTACTTACCTGAGCCGTGCAGAGCGCCATGATGCTGAGGCTGCTGGGAAGGAAGGGGGGTGATTAGGAGGCGGGGGGGGCAGGACTCCTCTGTGATCCAGGCAGGGTGCTGCTGGGAGGGAAGGGAAAAGGGAGAAGGGAGAGGGGGGAGGTGAGTAAGAGGGTGCACTTCACTCTCCCGTCCTTGCTCCACTGCTCCCACCTTCTGCCTGCAGGAGGGAAAGAGAGAGAGGAGGGGATCAGCTTACCATACCTCACCTGTAACCATACCACACCTGTTACCATACCAAACCTAGTACCATACCTCACCTGCTATATCTACCCTGGTCTGCCCTCTAGACCCCCAGACCCCATTGCTGCTATTGCTGATGCTGCTGCTGCCGCTTCTGCTGCTGCTACTGCTGCTGCCGGTCTGCTACTCTGCTTCCCCTGCTGCTGCTACTGCTGCTGCCGGTCTGCTACTCTGCTTCCCCTGCTGCTGCTACCGCTGCTGCCGGTCTGCTACTCTGCTTCCCCTGCTGCTGCTACTGCTGCTGCCGGTCTGCTACAGCCTTGGACGCACTGGGAGGGAAGGGAGAGGGAGTGAGGCAGGGGAGCAAGGGAGACCAGTGAGAATGGGACGAAGAGCAGGCAGCAGCGTGAAGACAGGGAGAGGGCAAGAAACGAGAGCGAGCACGGGAAAAAGACCGGCAGCAGCATAAGTGCATGAGGGAAAAGAGGCTCACCTTGTTCCAGACGACCCCATCCCGATACTCTCCCATTCCATCCCAGCCGAGTGGAGTGCTGCCCCCCTCCCTGCACGGCCACTGGGGAGGAGCGTGAGGGAGCGTCGGTGTTGACCCCACACCCCTCCCCGCCACCTGCAACGCGCACACACAGAGCTAGTCAGAGCGCGGTGGTGGGAGCAAGTAGAAGGGGAGACTGTGACTTGAAATCCAGCGCAAGGGAAGGGAGGAGGAGCCACTGGTGGAGGCACGGCCACAAGCTGCAGACCCAAGGGCACCTGAGAAAATACCTGAGGGGTGTACCTGCACCTGAAGGGGTTACCTGCACCTGAAAGGGTTACCTGCACTACACCTAAGGGGGTTACCTGAAGTGAGGGGGTCTGAGGCATGCAAATCGTGCTCAACCAGTGGCAGTGTTTCAAAGGGAAGGCGAATGCACAACCGGCAAAGGAACTGGCAGCAAGAAAGCAACAGTGTGAAAACGACAAGAGTGATTCAGTATGAGCAGTGAGCAGCAGGCAAGAGTGAGTCCAGGGAGGTGAGAGCACTTAGCTGGCAGCTGAAGAGCCGCCGAGAGATGCTGCCTCGTGTCCCCTTCCCTCCCCTCCCCTCCCCTACTGCTTCCGCGCCCCCTGCTGCTGACGCTGCCACAGCAGGTCCCTTCAGCTGTCTCTGCTGCATTGCGAGTGACCTGGAGGGGGGCAGAACGGAAGGGAAGGTCAAGTGTGGAGTGAGTGCAGGCCTTGATACAGGCACGGGCGAATCAAAGGGATTAGCGCAAGAGGGCAAGTTAGCAGAAAACGAGTGCAGCGGGAAAGAGAGGTACGAGGCTTACCTTGAGAGGCCAAGCCCATCCCGATACTCTCCCTTGCTGCAGTGGGATTGCCATGCTGCAGTGCTGCCTCCCTCCCGTCCCCACGAGTCCCTGCACGGCCACAGGGGAGGGGCGTGGGGAAGCGTCGGTGTTGACCCCAGCGCCCCTCCCCTCCACCTGCAACGCACACACACGGCGGTGGTCAGTATGCATGGCATGGGCACAACACAAGGCAGAGACCGGAAACTGCCAAATGTGGAAGAGAAAGGGAGGGCCACTGGTTGAGGCCAGGCCACACGCCACAGACGCCAAGGGAACCTGCACCTGAAGGGGGGACCTGCACCTGAGAGGGTTACCTGCACCTGAGGAGATACCTGAAGAGAGGGGGTCTGAGGCATGTAAACCGAGCTCAACCAGTGGCATTGTTTCAAAGGGAAGGGCGAAAGCACAACCGGCAAACGAACTGGCAGCATGAAAGCAACAAGCCATGATGTGGCGGGCAAGGGTGAGGGCATGGAAGTGGGTGACTTAGCTGATAGCGTGAGGGCGAGCTCAAGGCAGCTGCAGCACCACCAGCTGCCTCTTTCCGCAGCAGCCCTCCTCCAGGTGCCTCCTCCCTGCACGGCCACAGGGGAGGGGCGTGAGGGAGCGTCGGTGTTGACCCCACACCCCTCCCCGCCACCTGCAATGCGCACACACAGAGCTAGTCAGAGCGCAGTGGTGGGAGCAAGTAGAAGGGGAAACTGTGACTTGATATCCAGCGCAAGGGAAGGGAGGAGGAGCCACTGGTGGAGGCACGGCCACAAGCTGCAGACCCAAGGGCACCTGAAAAAGAACCTGAGGGGTGAACCTGCACCTAAAGGGATTACCTGCACCTGAGAGGGTTACCTGAAGTTGAGGGGTCTGTAGCATGTGAGCAGTACTCAACCAGTGGCGTTGTTTCAAGAAGACGGTGCAACAGCAGATGAAACAAAGGAAACGGTATGGCCAGCAAGGGTGTGTGGGCATGAGGGAACGGGTACTTAGCTGATTGTGTGGTGCAGGCGGAGGGGGTGCTTCAATGGAGAGTGGGCAGGGCGAGCGGGGCTTGAAGGGACGGACCTGCGAGGCAGAGAAGGGAGAAGGGAGAGGGAGATAGAGAGATAGTAAGGGGCAGGTGGGCGGGAGTGACTCTTTTAAACGAGAAGACAGGCAGAAGTGTGAGTGCAAAAAAGATTGTGCATGTGACGCCATCCACAACCCCACAAGAGCCGCTACCAACCTGAACCTGCACCTGAACCTGAACCTGAGGGGGAGTGGGCTCGAGTGGAGTGTGGTGGCAGGGGCGATACTGCAACCTCCAAGACGACAAGAAGCTCAAATCCATCTCCTCGGGGCAGCCTCCTGCTCCCACAACGGTGAGCCTTCCAATGCCATTCATTCAGTCCCTCCCTGCTGCCCCTATCCTGCTGCCACTGTCCTTCCCCGAGCAACGCTCTCCATCATAGAGGACGGCTAGAAGCTCAAATCCATCTCCTCAGGACAGCCCCCCGCTCCCACCACGGTGAGTCAGGCAGGCAGTGAGTCAGGCAATGCCATTCTATCCCCACTGCCCTGCTGCCACTATCCCCCCCGGAGCAACGCTGTTCATCATTGAAGACGGCAAGAAGCTCAAGTCCATCTCCTCGGGGCAGCTTCCAGCTCCCACCACGGTGAGTCAGTCAAGTCATCCAATGCCATTCCCTCCCTGCTGCAAATGACCCTCGCCTCCACTCTCTTCGCTGTCGCGGCACTCCCCCTGTCCTCTTCCCCTAAACCCACTTGCTCACTTCCCTCCCCTCCCCCACTGCCCCTGCTGCCTCATGTCATGCATCCCTCGCCCCCCACCCATCTTCCCCTTCCCTTCCCCCCACCTTTCCCACCTCCCCCGCTTCCCCCGCCTCTCCTACCTCCTTCACCTCTCTCTCTCCCCCTCTTTTTCAATCTCAGGCGGGCACAGCAGGGCATGCCACAGCACCCTACGAGCTGCAGCTGTCAGGCATGCCACATACAGGAACATTTAAAACTTCTCACAATCTCCCATCCTCCTCCATTACTCCCCCACTCCCCCCACCCACTCCTCCCCCTTCTTCCCTCTCTTCCCTTTCCTCTCAGGCGAGCACAGCAGGGTATGCCATTCCATTGCCATGGCACCCTACGAGCAGCAGCTGCCAGGCATACGAGAAGGGGGCAGACACACGCACGAGCTTTTGAAACTTCTCACAATCTCCCCTCCTCCCCATATCCTCCCCACTCCCCCGACTTCCCCCCCCTTATTCCCTTTCATTTCAGGCGTGCACAGCAGGGTATGCCACAGCACCCTACGAGCAGCAGCTGCCAGGCATACAGGAGGGGGGCAGCGGCACACACAACCTTCTGAGGTTCCTCACAACCCCCTTTCCTTCCCTCAATCTCCCCCCTCGCTTCCCCCTCCCGCTTCCCCCCTCAGGCAAGCACAGCAGGGTACGCCACGCCTGCCTACGAGCAGCAGCTGCCAGGGATGCAGGAGGGGGGCAGACACACGCATGTGCTCTTGAATCACCATCCTAACCCTCCTTCACCTCTCCCCCCCCCCCTTCCCATCTCAGGCGGGCACTGCAGGGTATGCCACGGCACCCTACAAGCAGCAACTGCCAGGCATACAGGAGGGGGGCAGCGGCACACAGGGACGTTTGAAACGCCTCAAACTACCCATCCCTCCCTCCCTCCCTCTCTCCCCCTTTTCAGGCGGGCACTGCAGGGTATGCCACACCAGCGTATCAGCAGCAGCTGCCAGGCATACAGGAGGGGGGCAGCGGCACACAGGACCTTCTGAGGTTCCTCACAACCCCCTTTCCTTCCCTCAATCTCCCCCCTCGCTTCCCCCTCCCCCTTCCCATCTCAGGCAAGCACAGCAGGGTATGCGACGCCAGCGTATGAGCAGCAGCTGCCAGGCATACAGGAGGGGGGCAGCGGCACACAGGAAACCCCCAGCCCCCCCTCCTCCACCCCTGCTGCTGCTGCCGCTGCTGGGGAGGGAGGAGGCGCAGGAGGAGTAGCAACAGCAACCACAGCAACAGCGGCAGCAACAGCAACTAGTGCCAGTACTGCTGCTGCGGGTGCCAGTGCAGTAGGGGCGAGTGGGGGAGGGGGTGGGGGAGCAGGAGACGAGGGGCTATCAGCACTAGAGCTAGCCCGGCGGAATTACCGCATGCAAGCAACAGCCAAGGTGCAGGCTGCGGAAGAAGCAGCTGCGGGGGGCGCAGGGGGAGCAGGGGGTGCAGGGGGAGCAGGGGGCGCAGGGGGAGCGGGGGGAGCGGGGGAAGGTGCAGGGGGGGGCGCAGGGGGAGGAGCGCCGGGGAAGGGGAAGGGGAAGGTGAAACCGCCTGTGGCGGCGAAGGCGAGATTGGAGAAGAAGTTTCAGGAGAGAGAGGGGCAGTCGAGCAAGCGGCTTAGTGGCAGCAGCGGAACAGTGGGCATAGCAGCAGGAGCGGCTTTAGCGGGAGCAGGAGCAGCAGCCGCAGCAGCAGCAGCAGCAGCAGCGGGGGCCACAGCAGGAGATAGCACAACCAGCAGCAGCATTCCTGCTGCTGCCAACCCCGCTCCATCCAACCCTCTCACCTCCTCCCTCTCCATCCGCCTCTCCACATCAGATCTCGACGCGCTCCCAAGGCAGGATTTCAAGCAGTACACACTTGAAGAGCTGCAAGCGGCTATGGACCATTTCTGGCCGAACAACGTATGTGGCGAGGGCAGCTACGGGGTGGTGTACAAAGGATGGCTGGACGGGCAGGCTGTGGCGATTAAACAGCTCAAGAACCCGGATGCGAAAGCAGCCTTGGATGAGATTGAACGAGAGGTGCGTGCGCGTGTGTGCATGCTCTTGTCTGGTTGATTGAGAGAGACAGAGTGTGGGTGGAGAGGGCAGCTACAGCGTGGTGTACAAGGGGTGGCTGGACGGGCAGGCCGTGGCGATCAAACAGCTCAAGAACCCTGACGCCAAAGCAGCTCTTGATGAGATTGAAAGAGAGGTGCGAGGGGTGTGGTGGTGTAGTTTGTGGTTCCAACTTCTGTAGATGGACGGACAGGCCGTGGCGATTAAACAGCTCTACAACCTCGACGCTAGAGCAGCTCTTGATGAGATTCACGCCCTGGTCACACGCACAGTTCCAGGAGGACCACATGCTGACTCCACCCCTCCCGACCCCTTGCCCCTCATGCCGTATCCCCCTCATTCGCTCCCACAGATGGAGATGCAGAAGCGCATAGACCATCCGAACGTTGTCCACCTACTGGAACTCCTTCCCTGGAGGAACGCCATCCCTGGAGGACCGTGCGCTGGTCTACGAGTTCCTCTCCAATGGCTCCTTGGAAGACCGCATGCTGACTTCTCCCCATGCACCCATCCCTTGCTCCTCATACTGTATCCCCACCTTCACATGTGGAGGTGCAGAAGCGCATAGACCACTGAACGTCGTCCACCTACTGGGCTATTGCACGGAGGATAAAGCTTTCGTGTACGAGTTCCTCTCCAACGGCTCCCCTCCTGCTCGCTTTCCTGCTACCTTCCCCTCCTCTACCCCTTGCTCCTTATTCTGAATCCCCCTCATCCGCTCCCACAGGTGGAGGTGCAGACCATCCCAATGCTGTCAGGCTACTAGGCTATTGTACGGAGGACAGAGCTCTCGTCTACGAGTTCCCCTCCAACGGCTCCTTGGAGGACTGCATGCTGACTTCTCCCCATGCACCCACCCCTTGGTGAGCCCACAGGTGGAGGTGCAGAAGCGCATAGATCATCCCAACGCTGTCAGATTGCTGGGTTACTGCACGGAGGATCGGGCACTAGTGTACGAGTTCCTCTCCAACGGCTCTCTGGAGGATCGCATGCTGACTTTTCCCCATGCACCCACCCCTTGCTTCCCTTGCTCCTCATGCTGTATCCCTTCCTTTCATCCATTCCCCACAGGTGGAGGTGCAGAAGCGCATCGACCATCCCAATGCTGTCAGATTGTTGGGATACTGCACGGAGGGCAGAGCTCCTCGTCTACGAGTTCCTCTCCAAACGGCCCTCCCCCTGCTCGCTTCCCCTGCTGCCCTCTCTCCAACCCTTGCTCCCCATGCCGACAGGTGGAGGTGCAGAAGCGCATAGGTCATCCCAATGCAGTGCGTCTACTAGGTTACTGCACGGAGGATCGTGCCCTCGTCTACGAGTTCCTCTCCAACGGCTCTCTGGAGGATCGCATGCTCTGCGTTGGTGGAACTCCCCCTCTCGTGTGGCCCGAACGCTGCCGTATTGCCATGGACGTGAGCGGTGCAGTGCGGTGCAGTGCGGTGTAGTGCGGTGTGGGCTGAGAGTGGGCTGGGAGGACCTCATGCTCTGCGTCGGCGGCACTCCCCCTCTCATGTGGCCCGAGCGCTGTCGCATTGCTATGGAGGTGAGCGGCTGAGTGCTGTGCAGTGCGGTGTAGTGTGGTGTGGGCTGAGAGTGGGCTGGGAAGATCGCATGCTCTGCGTCGGCGGCACTCCGCCCCTCATGTGGCCCGAGCGCTGCCGTATTGCCATGGAGGTACTGTGTGGTGTAGTGTGGTATAGTCTGGCACTGTGTAGTGGTGTGCGGTGGTGTGCGGAGAAGTGTGGTGTAGTGATGTACAGTATGGCATTATGTGGTGTGGCATGGTGTGGTGTGGTGAGGTGTAGTGTGGTGTGGTGTGGTGTGGTGTGGTGTGTTGCTGTGTGGTGTATGTTCACATCAGCATGAAGCCCACCTCCGTGCTGCTCAGAGTTCACTGAGGCTTCCATTTACCCCTTCCCCCTCCGCTTCCATCCACCAATCAGGTAGCAGCAGGTCTACAGCACCTGCACACGCGCAAGCCCCCAATTGTCCACCGACGATGGTGGGGGAAAGGACGATGGTGCTGCGCATGCGCAGGGCGGGTGCTGTGTTTTGTTGTGATGCTGTGTCTTGAATCATGGTGTGTTGCTGTGTAGATTCTCTGCTAGAAATTGGATGAAGTTGTGGTATCGAAGGTTAGAGACCCATAGATGGATCTGAAAGAATCTTCTACACTGATATTTCCCATTGTGAGACAACATCAGAGGATACATAAATACGCTGCATACCATACAGAAGTGGTTCAGTTGAGTGTAATGTGATTGTACATTGTGTATGTATGGATCATGGTCTTTACTTTGACTACTCCATAGAGGATGTGATATAAGGTTGGGGGTGCTGATACCAGGTCCATTTCTCTCTTCCATTGCTTGCTTCTCACTGTCTGTCGCCCTCCCTCTCATCTCCCTCTCTCTGCTCTTTCCCTTACTCCTGCCCTCCTGCCAGCGCTGGTACATCCTACGCAGACATATTGAGACGGAGGGGGTGCGTATGTGCAATGAAGTGTGCTGTGCAGATTGGAACTGAAGTCACACACCTGTATGTATCTTATATTGACCATATAAAAGGTGTCAAGTCTGTTAATTTTTTCCAACAGGTCACAGCACACTTAGCCTCCAAATCATACCTTGCAACTTCAGTTAATCACATAAAGAACAAATAATAAACAATCAATGTCTTACACGCTTTTACAGGGTAACTTCTTACATCTGACACAGTATCAGGCACATTATAGGATTTGTCTGTTCTGTTGCCTTCCCTTTCTCCCTTTTCTGTTGCTTTATCTGCTGCTTCGCACACCTCCTCTGCTGCCCCACACCCCTCTGCATATTACCCCTCTGCCCCACACCCCTCTGCATATTACCCCTCTGCCCCACACCCCTCTGCATATTACCCCTCTGCTTCACACCCCTCCTCTGCTTCACACCCCTCCTCTGCTTCACACCCCTCCTCTGCTTCACACCCCTCCTCTGCTTCACACCCCTCCTCTGCTTCACACCCCTCCTCTGCTTCACACCCCTCCTCTGCTTCACACCCCTCCTCTGCTTCACACCCCTCCTCTGCTTCACACCCCTCCTCTGCTTCACACCCCTTCTCTGCTTCACACCCCTCCTCTGCTTCACACCCCTCCTCTGCTTCACACCCCTCCTCTGCTTCACACCCCTCCTCTGCTTCGCACCCCTCCGCTTTGCTTCGCACCCCTCCGCTTTGCTTCGCACCCCTCCGCTTTGCTTCGCACTCCTCCGCTTTGCTTCGCACCCCTTCTCTTTGCTTCACACCCCTTCTCTTTGCTTCACACCCCTTCTCTGCTTCACACCCCTTCTCTGCTTCACACCCCTTCTCTGCTTCACACCCCTTCTCTGCTTCACACCCCTTCTCTGCTTCACACCCCTTCTATGCTTCACACCCCTTCTCTGCTTCACACCCCTTCTCTGCTTCACACCCCTTCTCTGCTTCCCTCTTTTTCGTACCCTTCTCCCTCTTACCCCTCCTCTGCCTCTTACCCCTCCTCGGCCTTACCCCTCCTCTGCTTCACCCTTTCTTCCCGAAGGCAGCAGCCCTTAGCATCGTCCTAATCAACACATATGACCTTCGTTAGCAGCCTCCAGCAGATTCCTTAGCAGCTTCCCCACTCCTTCACCTCCTCTTCAGCATCACGGCATAAAGGATTTGACTGTTCGGTGAGAGGCGTAAGATTCAGAAGGCACCAAGAGGCAAAGACCCTCCACACCCACGCCAGTGTGGAAAAGCCCGGGGCATCAAGTTCTCCTCACCCACGCCAGTGAGGAAAAACTTGTGCTGACCGGGGCACCCCAAGAGAATGGCTACCTGGAGTGTGTGGTATCTTGCGAGCATGATTCTGCTGCAGTCAGAATCATGCAAGACAAGACCAGACTCCATCACACATTCCCTTGAAACTTCCCGGGCAGCGTATGTCACAGCCTCTTGGCCTGAGCATGCACACTCAGTTGCCTAATGTTTCTCCACGCCGCCCACCATCCCAGTCAACCCCTCACCACCGCTCTGCCAAATGTTTTAGCCGCTTCCCCCCCTCGTCTCCTCCCTTCACGGAATCGCGGATACTGCGGCTGTTTCAGTTAGGCTATTTTAGTGCGGCTGAAATCTGCTACAACTGCTGCGTCGTCGGCGTTGACCTGCTACGTCAGCTGCGTCGTCGGCGTTGACCTGCTACGTCAGTGTGTCGGCTGCTGTCGAAAAGTGTGTCTGCTGCTGTCGAAAAGTGTGTCTGCTGCTGTCGAAAAGTGTGTCTGCTGCTGTCGAAAAGTGTGTCTGCTGCTGTCGAAAAGTGTGTCTGCTGCTGTCGAAAAGTGTGTCTGCTGCTGTCGAAAAGTGTGTCTGCTGCTGTCGAAAAGTGTGTCTGCTGCTGTCGAAAAGTGTGTCTGCTGCTGTCGAAAAGTGTGTCTGCTGCTGTCGAAAAGTGTGTCTGCTGCTGTCGAAAAGTGTGTCTGCTGCTGCCGAGGAGTGTGTCTGCTGCTGCCGAGGAGTGTGTCTGCTGCTGCCGAGTGTGTCTGCTGCTGCCGAGGAGTGTGTCTGCTGCTGCCGAGGAGTGTGTCTGCTGCTGCCGAGGAGTGTGTCTGCTGCTGCCGAGGAGTGTGTCTGCTGCTGCCGAGGAGTGTGTCTGCTGCTGCCGAAATAGTGTGTCTGCTGCTGCCGAAATAGTGTGTCTGCTGCTGCAGATGAGTGTGTCTGCTGCTGCAGATGAGTGTGTCTGCTGCTGCAGATGAGTGTGTCCGCTGCTGCCGAGTAGTGTGTCCGCTGCTGCCGAGTAGTTTGTCCGCTGCTGCCGAGTAGTTTGTCCGCTGCTGCCGAGTAGTTTGTCCGCTGCTGCCGAGTAGTTTGTCCCTGAAGAGACTTATCCGCCCTGAAGAGACTTGTCCGCCCTGAAGAGACTTGTCCGCCCTGAAGAGACTTGTCCGCCCTGAAGAGACTTGTCCGCCCTGAAGAGACTTGTCCGCCCTGAAGAGACTTGTCCGCCCTGAAGAGACTTGTCCGCCCTGAAGAGACTTGTCCGCCCTGAAGAGACTTGTCCGCCCTGAAGAGACTTGTCCGCCCTGAAGAGACTTGTCCGCCCTGAAGAGACTTGTCCGCCCTGAAGAGACTTGTCCGCCCTGAAGAGACTTGTCCGCCCTGAAGAGACTTGTCCGCCCTGAAGAGACTTGTCCGCCCTGAAGAGACTTGTCCGCCCTGAAGAGACTTGTCCGCCCTGAAGAGACTTGTCCGCCCTGAAGAGACTTGTCCGCCCTGAAGAGACTTGTCCGCCCTGAAGAGACTTGTCCGCCCTGAAGAGACTTGTCCGCCCTGAAGAGACTTGTCCGCCCTGAAGAGACTTGTCCGCCCTGAAGAGACTTGTCCGCCCTGAAGAGACTTGTCCGCCCTGAAGAGACTTGTCCGCCCTGAAGAGACTTGTCCGCCCTGAAGAGACTTGTCCGCCCTGAAGAGACTTGTCCGCCCTGAAGAGACTTGTCCGCCCTGAAGAGACTTGTCCGCCCTGAAGAGACTTGTCCGCCCTGAAGAGACTTGTCCGCCCTGAAGAGACTTGTCCGCCCTGAAGAGACTTGTCCGCCCTGAAGAGACTTGTCCGCCCTGAAGAGACTTGTCCGCCCTGAAGAGACTTGTCCGCCCTGAAGAGACTTGTCCGCCCTGAAGAGACTTGTCCGCCCTGAAGAGACTTGTCCGCCCTGAAGAGACTTGTCCGCCCTGAAGAGACTTGTCCGCCCTGAAGAGACTTGTCCGCCCTGAAGAGACTTGTCCGCCCTGAAGAGACTTGTCCGCCCTGAAGAGACTTGTCCGCCCTGAAGAGACTTGTCCGCCCTGAAGAGACTTGTCCGCCCTGAAGAGACTTGTCCGCCCTGAAGAGACTTGTCCGCCCTGAAGAGACTTGTCCGCCCTGAAGAGACTTGTCCGCCCTGAAGAGACTTGTCCGCCCTGAAGAGACTTGTCCGCCCTGAAGAGACTTGTCCGCCCTGAAGAGACTTGTCCGCCCTGAAGAGACTTGTCCGCCCTGAAGAGACTTGTCCGCCCTGAAGAGACTTGTCCGCCCTGAAGAGACTTGTCCGCCCTGAAGAGACTTGTCCGCCCTGAAGAGACTTGTCCGCCCTGAAGAGACTTGTCCGCCCTGAAGAGACTTGTCCGCCCTGAAGAGACTTGTCCGCCCTGAAGAGACTTGTCCGCCCTGAAGAGACTTGTCCGCCCTGAAGAGACTTGTCCGCCCTGAAGAGACTTGTCCGCCCTGAAGAGACTTGTCCGCCCTGAAGAGACTTGTCCGCCCTGAAGAGACTTGTCCGCCCTGAAGAGACTTGTCCGCCCTGAAGAGACTTGTCCGCCCTGAAGAGACTTGTCCGCCCTGAAGAGACTTGTCCGCCCTGAAGAGACTTGTCCGCCCTGAAGAGACTTGTCCGCCCTGAAGAGACTTGTCCGCCCTGAAGAGACTTGTCCGCCCTGAAGAGACTTGTCCGCCCTGAAGAGACTTGTCCGCCCTGAAGAGACTTGTCCGCCCTGAAGAGACTTGTCCGCCCTGAAGAGACTTGTCCGCCCTGAAGAGACTTGTCCGCCCTGAAGAGACTTGTCCGCCCTGAAGAGACTTGTCCGCCCTGAAGAGACTTGTCCGCCCTGAAGAGACTTGTCCGCCCTGAAGAGACTTGTCCGCCCTGAAGAGACTTGTCCGCCCTGAAGAGACTTGTCCGCCCTGAAGAGACTTGTCCGCCCTGAAGAGACTTGTCCGCCCTGAAGAGACTTGTCCGCCCTGAAGAGACTTGTCCGCCCTGAAGAGACTTGTCCGCCCTGAAGAGACTTGTCCGCCCTGAAGAGACTTGTCCGCCCTGAAGAGACTTGTCCGCCCTGAAGAGACTTGTCCGCCCTGAAGAGACTTGTCCGCCCTGAAGAGACTTGTCCGCCCTGAAGAGACTTGTCCGCCCTGAAGAGACTTGTCCGCCCTGAAGAGACTTGTCCGCCCTGAAGAGACTTGTCCGCCCTGAAGAGACTTGTCCGCCCTGAAGAGACTTGTCCGCCCTGAAGAGACTTGTCCGCCCTGAAGAGACTTGTCCGCCCTGAAGAGACTTGTCCGCCCTGAAGAGACTTGTCCGCCCTGAAGAGACTTGTCCGCCCTGAAGAGACTTGTCCGCCCTGAAGAGACTTGTCCGCCCTGAAGAGACTTGTCCGCCCTGAAGAGACTTGTCCGCCCTGAAGAGACTTGTCCGCCCTGAAGAGACTTGTCCGCCCTGAAGAGACTTGTCCGCCCTGAAGAGACTTGTCCGCCCTGAAGAGACTTGTCCGCCCTGAAGAGACTTGTCCGCCCTGAAGAGACTTGTCCGCCCTGAAGAGACTTGTCCGCCCTGAAGAGACTTGAAGAGACTTGTCCGCCGTGAAGAGACTTATTCGCCGTGAAGAGACTTGTCCGCCACGCCAAATGGTTTGATCTGCACATAAAACAATATAAGTACAACGTAAAACGCCAAACGCGAAAGTAGCATATATCCAAATGAACAAGGCCGAAAAAATGTAAAGTGTTCAACAACCGTGACTTACTTTGGAGTTTTGAAGTACAAAGTTGAGGATCTGCCCAGTCGTATGCTGTGTTGCCGCGTCTGGAACTTCGCGGCATAATTGCCTTCGCGTGTGAAGCTTCACTGCCTTGAAGCCTCCGCGTCTGAAGCTCCGCGACGAAGATTCCGTTGCTCCTGAATAGAAACACAGACAAAAGCAGGAAGTTAGTGAAGAAATTGAGAATTCGAAAACAGGAGAAGACGACAAATGCGAAAATGAACATGAATGGGGTGGAACGTTCGTGACGCTAAGGCTGCAGTAAGAAGAGGGAGGAGAAGCTATTCTACCCAAACCCAAAACCCGACCCGCGGAGGATCATCTCCTCACTGCAGCCCTTGCGTCAGAGGAACGGTGGAGAACGACGAAAAACACAAATGGCGGAGTGGCGAATTGCGATGAAACAATTGACAGAAGAGCAGTAAACGGAACGAGAGAGGGAAGGGAACGACACTTCCCGATCTCTTGGAGTTGGCGACGAAGCAGTCATGCGCGTCCTTAGTCAAATCGCCCGTAGTACGCGACACGGGAGAAGTGTTGAAGTCCTCAAAGAATGCTCGATAAAAGCCCCGCAAGTAAAGATTCCTGAAAAGCACACAAAAGCACCAAGTTAGTAAAGAGAACAGGAGATAAAAGACAAAATAACAAAGACGAAATAAAATGCAAAAATGAAAATAAAAACAAAGACAAACGAAATCGAAAAACCGACAAGAAAAACAGAACGAGGGTGGAACGTTCGTGACGCGCAAGCTGCAGCCAGAAGAGGGAGGAGAACTAAACTACCCAAACCCAAAACCCGACCCGCGGAGGATCATCTCCCAACTGCAGCTCTTGCGTCAGAGGAACGGTGAAACGTCGAAAAACACACAAGGCGGATTGGCGAGATGCGAAACGGAACAACGAAAGAACACGCGGTGAAGGGAGAGGAGGGAAGGAAGGGAACGACACTTCCCGATCAGTCGCGCCGAAGCAGTCGCGCGCACGCCCGTCACACGCCACACGAGAGAAGATTGAAGTGCTGAACGGTGATGCGAGCACCAGCGGGTGTGGACTGGTTGATGCTTTATTCGCGGATTCTTGAGCAGAGGCAACGTACTTGACTTAACTTGATTACCTGCAAAGGTTAAAAGAACTTAGTTAGAATAAACTCAGATCTGAAAAAGAAGTTGATTCAAAACGGCAGAAACCAAGAAGCTTGGGAAAATAACCAAAGCTTACCTCTGGAGCTGGAGAGAGAGGCTGGGCGGTTTGATGGCGGGTTGATGGCGGGTTGATGGCGGGTTGATGGAGAATGGTGATGGAGATCCAGCGGGTAACAATAGGTTGATGCTTGATTCGCAGCTCTTTGAGCAGAAGCCACGTTATTGACTTGCGCTTCATATCCTGCAAAGGTTAAAACGACTTTGTTAGGATATACTCAAATCTGAAAAACAAAGTTAAGCAAAACGGCCGAAAATCAATAGGTCAGGGAAGGAAGCCAATGCGTACCTCTGGAGCTGAAGAGGTGGGCAGGGCGGAGGGCGGTTTGATGGCGGGTTGATAGAGGCTTTGGTGGCAAATGGTGATGGGAGCTCCAGCGAGTGCGCATTGGATGATGTGTGTTCCACAGATTCTTGAGCAGAGGCAACGTTCTTCACTTGCACGTGATTGCCTACAAAGGTTAAAAGAGCTTAGTTAGAAAAAAATCAGATTTGAAAAGAAGTTGATGCAAAACGGTTGAAAATCAATAAGCTTGGGAGAATCAAATAGCAAAAGCTTACCTCTGAGATGAAGAGAGAGGCCGGGCGGTTTGATGGCGGGTTGATGGCGGGTTGATGGCAGGTTGATGGCGGGTTGAACGTCACGTTGATGGCGAATGGTGATGGAGATCCAGCGGGTTGAACGTCACGTTGATGCTGGTTTTATAGCTTCTTGAGCAAAAGCACCCTTGACTTGCACATGTCCTGCAAAAGTGTAAACTTCGTTAGAATACAATCAGATATGGAAAAAGAAATTTAGCAAAACGGCCTAAAATCAATAAGCACGAAAACATGACAAATGCTTACATTTGGAGCTTGGTAGGTGGGCAAGGCGGAGAGCGGTGTGATGGCGGTTGAAATCGCGTTGGTGGTAAATGGTGATGGAGCTCCAACGGGTTTGGACTGGTGGATGCTTGTTTCACAGCTTCTTGAGTAGAGGCAAAGTTCTTGACGTTCACTTGATTGCCTGCAAATTTTAAAAGAACTTAGTTACAATAAACTCATATCTAAAAAAGAAGTTGAAGCAAAACGGTTGAAAATCAATAAGCTTGGGAAATCAAATAGCCAAAGCTTACCTCTGGAATGGAGAGAGAGGCTGAGCGGTTTGATGGCGGGTTGATGGCGGGTTGAACGTCACGTTGATGGCGAATGGTGATGGAGATCCAGCGGGTGTGGACTGATTGATGCTGGTTTCATAGCTTCTTGAGCAAAAGCACCCTTGACTTGCACATGTCCTGCAAAAGTGAAAACAACTTCGTTAGAATACAATCAGATCTGAAAACAAGAAATTGAGAAAAACGGCCAAAAATCAATAGACACGGGAAATAACCAATGCTTACATTTGGAGCTTGGTAGGTGGGCAGGGCGGAGGGCGGTGTGATGTCGGGTTGAAATCGCGTTGGTGGCAAATGGTTGATGGAGCTCCAGCGGGTGTGGACTAGTTGATGCTTGTTTTACAGCTTCTTGAGGAGAAGCACCCTTGACTTGCACATGTCCTGCAAATGTAAACAATTTCGTTAGAATACACTCAGATCTGAAAAAAGAAATTGAGAAAAACGGCCTAAGATCAATAAGCACGAGAAGATAACTAATACTTACATTTGGAGCTTGGTAGGTGGGCAGGGCGGAGGGCGGTGTGATGGCGGGTTGAAATCGCGTTGGGTGGTAAATGGTGATGGACCAAGCGGGTGTGGGCTGGTTGATGCTTGTTTTACAGCTTCTTGAGGAGAAGCAACCTTGACTTGCACATGTCCTGCAAATGTTAAAACAACTTCGTTAGAATACAATCAGATCTGAAAAAAGGAATTGAGAAAAAAAGCATAAATCAATAAGCATGAAAAGATGACAAATGCTTACATTTGGAGCTTGGTAGGTGGGCAGGGCGGAGGGTGGTTTGAGGATGGCAGTTGGATTGATGGTGTGGCGTTGATGGCTAATGTTGATGGAGCTCCAGGGACGAGTAGTTGGTGGGGAAGAAACTGATATCGATGTAGTGCAATAGATTATGAGGTTGAAAGTCGCTCTGTTTTGTGTTGTGAGAAACTAGTCCTGAGGGCATCAAAGAGAACTGGTTCAGCCGCTCGACTCGCGGGCGTCTCTGTCATTCTACTTCGCGGGCGTTTTTCTGCCGCTCTACTTCGCGCCCGTTTCTCTGTCCTGCTCTTGTGAGGAGGCTCCCTGAGAGCAGCCCTTGTGGGGGAGCAGGCACTAGGGTTTCAGCAATCCAGCGGGGTGTGGTGGTCACCACCACTCGATGTCGGCGAGTGTTGAGCCAGGTTCTTTCCACGATGGCAATTTTTTCCACTGTACCGCTGCACGGATGGGTTGGATGCCCAGAGTACTGTACACGCATGTACAGTACCAAAACTCGGCAGCTCACCTGGAGGGATGGTCGAGATACAGTGCACAAACATTTCGTCCACAAACATTTCACATCCGAAGCGCGTCTCCTGACAACACTGTGGACGATTTTGCGCGAAAGGGGAGGCACGGAAATCACTGTTGACGTCACAACAGTACAAGCGGCGAAGGAACCATCGCCACTTAACTGTACCAATTTGTGAGAAGCTGCCTTACTGTCGGCGACTAGGAATCTTGCTACTGTAGTCGGGTCGCATCACGGGGGAATCTTGCTGACGTGATGCGACCCGACAAAAGATTCCCTCACGTCCGCGCCATACAGTGACCCGCTACGCAATGTAGAAAGAGCAATTTCTGTTTTGTGCATCGTGCCGATAAGATTGTCCCACTGGTCATTGTGCCGAAGATTATAGGTCTCGATACGAGCTTCACTATGACATTCTTCGTGCAAGATTACCGTATTTGTGAGCAGCTGGTGTGGTGTCTGGCAGCTTGTGCAGTCATTACAGCTTACGTAAACTCATCAGGGAGGAGGGAGGGAAATGTTGACAGAAATGGTGGCCTCACTGACAGCGTAGGCTCGCACAGGACTATGGAAATTTTTACCCACCGTAAGGAACTCCTTCCTGAATCACGATTCGTCACCATCCAAAGGTGCTTGCCGAATCGCGCGGCGGTGGTTACGCTTCTCCCACATCCTTATTCTTCGTTCTCCTGCCGTATTCCCTGGTTCTTCTAGTGTATCGCGTGATTATTGTCGTAGAAGTACGTATCTGACGCATTTAGCAATGGAGCCCTGGTGGGGGTAATGGAGGCGTACCGCGACGCGCGCGTGCAGTTTGTCATGAAAGTTGCCTGAGGTGCGCCTCAGGTACGCCTTAGTCTCAGTCTCTTTCGCTGTCTCTTCTCAGCTTCTCTTAGTCGATCTTCGATCTTCGATCTTCTCTTAGCATGGCGCTGCTGGGTGACGTTCCTGCCGCATTTCGCGCCTCCGAGAGCCGTTCAAACCCTTCTTTGCGATTCGCCAGCTCGCCGACACGAAAGCATGCTCCCGCGAACCCCGGAGAAATGTCATCAGATTCCTCGAACCCCTTATGGTAACATCTCGAACCCCGTATGGTAACATCTCGAACCCCGTATGGTAACATATCAAATCCCGTACTACACGTCTCGAACCCCGTATTTCAGCATCCTGGTGACTCTCGGCTCTTATTGATGAGGTAATTTATACCGAATGCGTATCGCCCGCGTTTCTTCCCCCGCAGAATGCGGAGCACCTGCTGTCGCTCGGCGCGCTGCAGCTGCTGCTGCCGCCGCTCGCGCAGGACAGCATGGCGTCCGTGCAATCCGCTGCGACGCTGTCGCTGGGCCGCCTGGCAAATGTGTCGCACACGTAGTCGCACCACCTCGTGCAGCGCAACGTGTCGCCTTCCCTCGTCGTTCCCTCTTCTTCTCTTCCTCTACCTCCCAGCAGCACCAATCGACATCACAAGCGCGCAGCAGCATATCTAGTCACGCCACGCCGATATCTAGTGCCGTGCTGCGCCACTCTGGCGCTGAGCTGGCAGAGGCGGGCGTGCTGCCGTTGCTGACGGAATGCCTTCCGGATGCCATGCTGGCAGTGCGGGAGACTGCTGCGTGCGCATTGGGCCACGTGGCGAAGCACAGCGGTGACATGGCGATGAGGGTTGGTTGAGACCGGTGCAGTGCGGTTGCTGGTGACATGCCTGCAGGTGCGTCCATGCGTCAGCTTGGCTTGT
The DNA here is from genome assembly GCA_947470075.1 of Closterium sp. Yama58-4. NCBI lineage: Eukaryota > Viridiplantae > Streptophyta > Zygnematophyceae > Desmidiales > Closteriaceae > Closterium > Closterium sp. Yama58-4. Next base: position 117,368 of record CANIUD010000467.1, read on the forward strand.
AACACATGCCAGAATGGCAGTAACTCCTTATCTCGCATCTCCTTATCTCACCCCATATCTCATGCGCCTCTTACTTATGCCCTCAGTCCCCGTGTTTCCATCTCTCCTTATCGCCATAACTCATGTTCTCATGTGTCCTTGCCATTCACCTCCACATATCTCATCCCCCCATATTTCATATCCTTATACCTCATAGCAGGACGAGGCTGTGGCGCGGATAGCCCTCTCAGTGGCAACGTGACGCCCCACTCGCTGCTGCGGCTGCATGCTACGGCCTTGGCAGATGCGGGCGGCATTACTGCCGTCATCTCTCTGTTGGGATCACCTGACGTCAAGACAAGGCGTCAGGTGCTCTCCTTATGCCTCTCGGATCACCTCTGCTGTCCTTTGCAGCACCACGCTTGCTCTTCCCTCCTCTTAACTCTGCAGCTGCCCTTCCCTTCTCTCTTCCCTTGTCGTTTGCTCCTGTCCGCATCTGCACAAGCGCTAGAGTTTTGCATCTCCACAACAACTCCTTTGCAACCATCTCCATGCCTCTTTGCACCCCTGTGCCTTGCTTAACCTCTCTGCACCCCTGTGCCTTGCTTAACCTCTCGTCTCCCTCTCTACCATCGCCAGCCACACTGAATCCCTCCCCTCTCTACCATCGCCAGCCACACTGAATCCCTCCCCTCTCATCCCTCCCCCACCCCTTCCCCTTCATCCATCCCTCCCTGGTTTCAAGTTCCGTCCCCATCCCATCCCATCCCATCCCATCCCGTCCATCCCATCCCATCCCTGCCAGCTACGATCAACAGTGCACGTGATCAAGAACGAGGACACGGGAGCAGCAACGAAGCTGGAGGCTACCCACATGGTGCTCGCTTCTGGTTTTGAGACGTCTCATAACTTACCTACCTTCTCCCCTTTACTCTCCCATCCCTGCCAGCTGCCGTCAACCGTGCAGGTGATCAAGAACGAGGACACGGGAGCAGCCATTCTCTTTGCCCCTTCCATCTATTTTTTCTCCCTTATGTATCCTTCCCCCCATCCCTGCCAGCTGCCGTCAACGGTGCACGTGATCAAGAACAAAAACACGGGAGCAGCCATTCTCGAGGCAGCAACGAAGCTGGAGGCTACCCACATGGTGCTCGCTTCCTCAGCCGGCAAGGGCGCCAGCCAGTGAGTGGTTGGGTGGGTGGGATGTGGGTACCAACCAAGTATAAGGGGGGAATTGGCGCGCACTCAAAGTTGCTCAGTTTATATTAGTCATCAGCATCGAAGCTGGAGGCTACCCAGTCAGTGAGTGGTGGGGTGGGTGGTGTGTGAGAAGGGAGTGGCCGAATGGGGATGAGTGGGGAGTCAGGAGCATTGGCGCGCGACCAAGGTCGTTTAATCTTAGCAAGAAAGCAGTGTCGAAGCTGGAGGCAACCCACATGGTGCTTGCTTCCTCTGCCGGCAAGGGCGCTAGCCAGTGAGTTGGTGTGCACATTAAAAACTCAGCCACTTGTGTTAAGCTCAGGCAGGTCGCTTGTGGCGCACCATCAACGCGTCAGCCACTTGTGTGAGGTCAGGCGCCACATCAACGCGTCAGCCACTTGTGTGGGTCGCCTGAAGCATGTGGCGCACCATCAACGCGTGTTGAGACCAGACCAGACAAGTCGCCTTAAATGCCACCCTCCTTGCATTGCATGTTTGTTGTCACAATCAGGTGGCACACAATCAACACGCGTTCAGACGAGTCGATAACTTTTTGGCCACCTCAAACGTTTTCCGCGCATGGTCTTCTTTTCTGCTTTTTGCTTACCAGGTGGCATACCATCAACGCGTGTTCAGATGAGACGAAACTGCCGCCCGGAGCAACGCTCTTCATCATAGAGGACGGCAAGAAGCTCAAATCCATCTCCTGAGGGCAGCCGCCCGCTCCCACCACGCCTTCCAATCCCTCTCTGCTGCCACCTCTATCCATACATTCCCTGCCTGCTGCCACTATCTTTCCCCGAGCAACGCTCTTTATTATAGAAGACGGCAAGAAACTCAAATCCATCTCCTCGGGACAGCCCCCTACTCCCACCACGGTGAGTCAGGCAATGCCATCCAATCCCCACTGCCCTGCTGCCACTATCCCGCCCGGAGCAACGCTCTTCATCATAGAAGACGGCAATAAGCTCAAATCCATCTCCTCGGGACAGCCGCCCGCTCCCACCACGGTGAGTTGTCTGACCCACTCTCAATCTCACTCCAATCCCCACTGCCTGCCACTGTCCACTGTCCCATCACCCTCACCTCCTCGCCTCGCCTCCCATCACCCTCACCTCCTCCTCCTCCGCCTGCTCCTCCCTCACCCCATCTCCCCGCCCTCCTTCCCTTCTCAGGCGGGCACAGCAGGGTATGCCACAGCACCCTACAAGCAGCAACTTACAGGCATACAGGAAGGGGGCAGACACATGCACGAGCTTTTCACAATCTCCCCTCCCATCTCCCCCCCACTCCTTCCCCTTATTCCCTCTCTTCCCTTTTCTCTCTGGCAAGCACAGCGGGGTATGCCACAGCAGCGTACGAACAACAGCTGCCAGGCATACAGGAGGGGGGCAGCGGCACACAGGAAACCCCCAGCCCCTCCTCCTCCACCCCTGCTGCTGCTACTGCTGCTGGGGAGGGAGGAGGCGCAGGAGGAGTAGCAACAGCAGCAGCAGCAGCGGCAGCGGTAACAACAGCAGCAACCAGTGCCAGTACTGCTGCTGCTGGTGCCAGTGCAGTAGGGGCGAGTGGGGGAGGGGGTGGGGGAGCAGGAGACGAGGGGCTATCAGCCTTAGAGCTTGCCCGACGCAACTACCGCATGCAAGCAGCAGCCAAGGCGCAGGCTGCGGAAGAAGCAGCTGCAGGGGCCGCAGGGGGAGCGGGGGGAGCGGGGGGAGTAGGGGAAGGCGCAGGGGGAGGCGCAGGGGGAGGCGCAGGGGGAGGCGCAGGGGGAGGGGCAGCGGGCGGCGCGGGGGGAGGAGCGCCGGGGAAGGGGAAGGGGAAGGTGAAACCGCCTGTGGCGGCGAAGGTTCGATTGGAGAAGAAGTTTCAGGAGAGAGAGGGGCAGTCGAGCAAACGGCTAAGTGGCAGCAGCGGAACCGTAGGCATAGCAGCAGGAGCAGCATTAGCGGGAGCAGGAGCGGGAGCCGCCGCAGCAGCAGGAGCAGCAGCGGGGGCCACAGCAGGAGACAGCACAACCAGCAGCAGCATTCCTACCGCCACCGCCGCCAACCCCGCTCCGTCCAACCCCCTCACCTCCTCCCTCTCCATCCGCCTCTCCACATCAGATCTCGACGCGCTCCCAAGGCAGGATTTCAAGCAGTACACACTTGAAGAGCTGCAAGCGGCTATGGATCACTTCTGGCGGAACAATGTGTGTGGCGAGGGCAGCTACGGGGTGGTGTACAAGGGATGGCTGGACGGACAGGCTGTGGCGATATCATTGCTTCAGCGCTTCACCCGTGCAGCCCGGAGGAGACTCATCCTTGCTGGAAACGCTGAAAAGCGATCGATCACCCAAGAAGCCGTCGACGCAATAACGTATCGTGGCGAGGAGGATAGAAATCGTCGCCAGCGAGAACGAAACTAGCGGCCTGATTCAGACGATGGCGAAAGTAGTCGTCGCTTTGAAGAAGTCAATGCTGAACGCCGAGAGGTCGGTTCTTAAGACGAACGCCGTTCCTGACGAAAGACATGGCTCCGCAGTTGTCGTTGAATCAACGGTAGAAGCTACAAGTGAAGGAATGGAAAATGGGGATTCCGCTTAGCCACAGCTGCGCCGTCGATTCCGCTTAGCCACGCGATTCCGCTTAGCCACAGCTACGCCGACGATTTCGCTTAACCACGCGATTCCGCTTAGCCATCCGATTTCGCTTAGCCACAGCTACGCCGTCGATTCCATTAGCCACGCTTCCGCTTAGCCGCGTCGCGAGCTTGTATGAAGTGATTAGATGAGCTCGTGGTGGTCGCAGCAGAGGGAACTTTCGAAATTGTTGCTGCTGATGGCGGAAATCGCTACTAACTGCAAAACTTCTCTGCTGGCGGACGGCCGAAATCTCTAAGAACGTCAGATATCTCTTCCGGGCACAACATCCGCTGCAGTTTACGGAGAGAACGTTGCTGCTGACAGCGAAACGGTTGATGACGGGGAAAATTGCTTCTTCTCGACTGTTGAGATTGGTAAAACTCGAATCTTCGGACGAAAATATTCACTTCTGCAGCTAACGGAAACGAACGCCGCTACTGACGGAGAAAACGTTCTAGTTTGTTTCTCGCGTTGAAACTGGTTCAGGAGATCACAGATAGTGGCTAGCGGCTTCACAGTCTGTGTAGATACCTATTGAATGGAGCGCAGAGTTGGTCGGCGAACGGCCGGAGATTACGATGGACGCTACTGGGAATGCATTTCGAGAGTCAGAAAGTGAATGGAGGAGCAGGAAGGCGGAGGAGAGGCGAAAACGGAGAGCAGCAGGGCGGAGCGATCGGAAATTGGGCTCGCTCCACTGCACGCTCTGCCTTGACAGTTGCTTGCTCCTGGTCTGCCTCAGTTGACACAATTGGAATTGTCGAGAGAGGTACTTGAAGATTCAGTCCGGTGGAAACGTGTTGGGAAAGGTCGCCTGATTGTTTTGTGTCTGGTTCGTCACTGGCCATCTCAGGCAAGGTTCAGCACAGCCCAGAGAGGTCTCAGCCAATCCCAAGGTTGGTATGGCGGTGAAGAAAGAAGCACCGCCGACATATATTGGCGCATCGCGCGGCTGCAAAAGCGCGCTCGGTTCCCCAAAGTGGCGGAATGACCGTTTTCCGCAAGGGGGACAACGAATGATTTCAGTTAGTCCGAATTGAGTTCGCGAAACAATATCTTGTCGCAGCCTACACGGAGATTATGGTGTTCGCGAATCTCGCGAAATGACGTCACCCAAACCAAACCCGCAAGCTGGGCCCCAAATTCGCTGACACTTCTTGATTCGCGGAGCGCACCCCCAGGTTCTGGGTGGCATGGCAAACCAACGGGTAGGCTGTGGGTTGCGCAGCTTTGGGGTATTTGCGGAAATCTTGCGCCAAGGGTTCGACGAATGATGAGAAATCTCGTGATCGAACGGACGGATTTGCTTCGTGCAGAAATGAACAGATATTTTGCTGCTTGGCCCTGAACAGATCACACTCTACATCTTTTAACGGAGAATTGGCCTTTCCTCCCCCAACAATCAACTGAATCCCTGCAAATGCCAGTGTTCTGTAATAGGGGGATCAATTTTTAGCATCCGATAACAACTAGAGCTGCTTTCACGACTTTATTCATATGGCATATATCATACATCATGTTGAACGACTGAAATTTATTCGTTCACTCTCAAACAAATTATAGGGTCCATAAACTTTACCTTTCATTGTTTACATAAAACCCCGTACAACCTCAGCCCCACCCCTAACGAGGCTCTTTTGCGTTGCATTTGTGCTTTATGGGCCAACCATGTATTTTCGCTTGCCTAGGTCTTTATTTGTAGGACATAAGTTGTATCATTTTCCTAGCTCTTCATATGTAAAATACACTTTCTATCTGTAACATTTTGAGTCTATCCAGGTGTGGTTTTGGTAGGATACGCTATGTTGGTTGTGGTGTGGGGAAAAGATACTTTTGCGCGGGTTCTTTTTTAATTTTTTTTTGGCTGTCCGTTACGGGCAGCTTGGAGGAGCTGTGACCACGTATTTGATACCGACTGGCAAGAGCCACCGATATTCCTTTTTCCTACGATCCGCATGCTGCTCCCAGCCATGCAACCGTGAGTTTGTGCGGACACCTTCGATTCCACAGTGGAACGAACTGATTTTGCGGCTGCGATCTGCCTAGCCCGATGTATTTCTCGTCGAAAGCTGTTGCGCTGGATAGGGAAGCAGCAAGCAAGGCCGCGAGTGCGACGCGACGGAAATCCCGTCATCATTATGCAGCTGCCACTCGAGCCATTCCTCCATTGGGGGTTTCTGACGTTTTGTCAGTCTCGCCAGCCAGAGAACCGCGTCCTTTCTTTCTTCCTCCCCGCTTCCTCGCTTCCCCCGCTCCTACCCTTCCCCGCTTCTCCCGCTCCTCCGTTCCCGCAACCCCTACACCACCACCGCCCCCCACCACATCTGCGCGCGTGACTTGCCGCTCCACCCTTGCCCCAACATTGGAGGCCTAGTGGTGGCTCGCATTGCATTGCTTGCATTGCGTTGGCTTGCCGCGTCCAGCCAGGCTGCCAAGTGCCCAGCTCACCCCACCCCGCCCCGACGCGGAGAGAAAAGTGGGACACTGCTCCTTCTGGATGAATGGGGCCAAACGCTGGCAGTGACCATCACCGCCACTGTGTGCTGGATGCACACACTGTGGGCTGTGTTTTTGCTTTGCTTCTGCTCTGTGCTCGCCAAGACGAAATCCTAACATCCTGCATTCTGATCTCCCTGTTGTTTCTCCACATTTGGTTTGGACTTCCGTTAGTCAGCTGATCAGCTTTCCGTGTTTCTACTGTGCTAATCTCTTTCAACCAAGAAGCGCATGCCGTTCGTGTATTGCTCCTATCCCCCCTACGACCACATGCCAGCCCTCCACGTCCGCATTCGCGCCGCGTAGGTTCCGCCACCATCGCCAGTTTCTTCTACTTCCCGTAGCGAACTCACGATTAGATCGAATTTGACAATCTGAGATGGCGTCGCGAGATGCTGACTTGGCGTCGTTCACCGACGACTTCCCGTCGCTCAAGGCCAAGTGGGTGGTGATGCAGCGCGCGCCCCGCCGATCGTCCGCCCCCTTCGACGACCTCGCCTTCGTGTAAGCCCCGCGCCGCCCGCCTACTGTCCCCCGCACTTCGGACTACCCGCTCCCCTTCCTCGCCTTCATTTTCTCGCCGCCTCTCTTTTTCCCCTCCTTGTTTCACTCACTCACTGCGCACGTGCTCGTTCCTTGCCTGCCCTACTCCGTCTCTCGGCCTCACTGTATCCTCCCGCCCGTTCCCCTTGCGCCAATCGCCCTTTCCCCCACCCCTGTCTTCCCGTCCGCCCCCCCCCCCCCCCCCCCCACCCCCCATCAGTCCCGACCACGACATTCTCGATACCGCGTGGCTGAACGCCGCTGGGGACCCCAACGCTCCGCAGTCCGCCAAGCCTCTGTCCGTCTCCGCGGCCGACCCCGCCGCGCCCAGCGCTCCCCGCGCGCTGCCTTCCGCGTGCGCGCTCCGCGACGGCGAGCTCGACGACCCCGCCGCCGCCAGCCAGAACGATCTGCTGGCCGCGTTAGACCCCGCGGGCGCCGCCGCCGACGGCGCTGCCGCGGCGCTGTTCCGCGACGATGATGACGAGATGGAGTCGTGGCTTCAGTATTCCGTCGAGGGTTCCGCCGCTCCCGCCGCCGCCGCCGCTGCCGCTGCCGCCGCTGCTGGCGCCGCCGACGTCAAACCGCCAGAAGCCAGCGACGGTGCCGGCAGGCCGTCAGGTTCCACGCTGCCGGCAGTCCGTCCCACAGAAGGACCCGCCGCCGCCACTGCTGCCGCCACTCCGTCGCCTGATCAAGATGGCGGCGCCGTCAATGACGGCGGTCAGCGCGGCGACGGCGAGGCTGTGTTAGAAACGCCTCCGCAGGCGAGCGGGGGAGACGCGGGACTAGGGGGAGCGGAGGGGGCGAAGAGCAATGGTGAGGGCACGACGGTAGCAGGCGGGGGGGAAGAAGCGCGGGGGAACAGCGCCATGGCCGCTCCCGTTTCTCCGCAGCTGTTGCCGCCGCCCTCCCCTAAGGAACAACCCCAGCAGTCCGCGGAGAAGCCGCCACTCCGCCAGCCCGCGCAGCTGCAGGGGGCACGCCACCAGCCGCTCCCCGCTGCTCCCCCATCCGCGAAGTGCCCTTCCCCTCCGCTCAACTTCTCTCATTTCTCCCGCCCAGCAGCGCTTTACAGCCGCGCGCACGCCAAGGGCCTTGTCTCTCATTCCTTCCGCGGGTCTGCGCCTCCCCGCGCGGGCTCAGCGGCGGGAGACTCCGCGCAATGGAATGCCCCCGGGTCTATGCTTCCGCCGCTTAAATCCCCGTCCGCCGTTGCGCGCAATCCCAGGGAAGGCGCGGCTGGTGCGCAAGCAGCGGTGGGGACGGGCGGTGTAGCAGCGCCAGCCAACAGGTGGTGCGGGCGCGCAGCCGCGGGGAACGGTGAGGGGGGAGGAGAGGTCGGTTCCGCCAGTGGCGCTAAACTTCCGGGAGGTGATGACGGGGGAAGCTCCCACGGCGGCCTCGCGATGCGGAAAGGCTTGGGCGGAGCGGCGGAAACCGGTTCCGCTGACGTGTCCGCGGCTGCGGGGAACTGCGGAACGGGCGAGCCAAATCGCGTGTTTGCGGCGGCCCAGCGCATGCCGTACGCGCCGTTGGCGGCGTCGATGGGGGGGAGTGCGGAGAGGCAGCGGCAGGTGCAGAGCTACTCCGCCAGTGCGGGGGGCGCAGGGGACCGCGCGCTGACGGGGGCGGGCGCAGCCGCCGTGCGGTGCAACAGCGCGAATACAGGGGCGGTGAGGGAAAGGGGAAAGGGCAGCATGGCGGTGAGCGCGGGGGCGGGGGAGGCGGACAGGATGTGGCCGGGCCGGGCGGAAGGCGGAGCGGGGATGCGGAACGGGGAGGAGCGGCTGGCGAGGGCGATGCGCGAGATGAAGGAGCGGAGCGCGTGGACGAGCAACACGTGGGGCAGCCGCGACGATTCGGGCGCGTGGGGCGGCGGCAGGAAGAGGAAGGCCGTCGAGGGGAGCGAGTGCGGCAGATCCGAGGTGCGCCACGCGTGTGCCTCGCGGTGCGCTGCGCGCTGAGTCCGCGCATTAGCTGCGTGTGCGCAAAGCATGCGCGAAGACGCAGCGCGCGTCCGCCACGGGATATGAGATCTTTCTGCCTCGCGCTTGACTCGCTTGACTCTCTTGACTCGCTTGACTCGCTTGACTCTCTTGACTCTCTTGACTCTCTTGACTCTCTTGACCCATGTGACCTTCACGCTCACGCCGCCATTCCCACCCACACTCACCCTGCTGCCACACTTCCCCACTCCCCACACGCTCACTCCCCCTTGCCTCTCCGCCGCCCTTCCGTTTCTTCCCCGGCGTCCCTATCCCCCGCCAGGACGTGCGCGAGGAGTCCGCGGACACGAGGCGCACGGGCGGCGCAGGGGAGACGGGCGGGGCGGGGAGGCGGTCGGTGGGGGGACCGAGCGTATCGGGGCGGGACGGGAGTGAGGGCAGCGCGGCGAAGCGCGCGCGGGCCGCTCACGTGCACAACCTGTCGGAGCGCGTGAGTCATGATGCCTTGCCCGCGCCCGCGCCCCTGCTCTTGCCTGTTGGGTTGCCCATGCATGTTGCGAGTAAAGTGTATTCAGTCCATACCGTGCCGCGCTGCTGCTGCTGCTGCTGCTGCTGCTGCTGCTGCTGCTGCTGCTGCTGCTGCTGCTGCTGTTGTGCTTATCTCAATTGTCCACACACGCGCAGCACACAGCTACGAGCTGCGCGACAGCAACTTGCAGCTACCGTCTTCCCTGCGCATAACACGCTCCTCTCCCATGTGTGTGCTTGTGCGTGTGTGTGCATGGTTGCCGTGTGTGAGCAGCGGCGGCGCGACCGCATCAACGAGCGCATGAAGGCACTGCAGGAGCTCATCCCCAACTCCAACAAGGTGCGGCCCCCATCTCCCGCCTCTCGCCTCCCGCCTCTCGCCTCCCGCCTCTCGCCTCTCGCCTCTCGCCTCCCATCTCCCGCCTCTCGCCTCTCGCCTCTCGTCCCCCGTCTCATGCCCCCGCCTCTCACCCCCTCCGCATCGCATCAACGAGCGCATGAAGGCACTGCAGGAGCTCACCCCCAACTCCAACAAGATCGCTCCCTCGCTCCTCCCCGCCGCCCGCTTCTCTCCCCTCGCCCTCTCCCCCTCCCCCTTCGCTCCATCCCGCTCCTCGCTCCCTCGCTCGCTCCTCTCTCGCCTCGTGATCTTCCATCCCACGCTTCCCCGCTCTGCGTCCTCTGCCTTCCTTGCTTTCCGCGTCTGTGCTCGTGCGTTCCGCGTCTGACCTCTCGCACTCTCCATTTCTTTCCCTCTGCGTGTGTGTGTGCGGTGCTGTGCGGTGCAGACGGACAAGGCCTCGGTGCTGGATGAGGCCATAGACTACCTCAAGATGCTGCAGCTGCAGCTCCATGTAATGCCGCCCCCCACCCGCCTCACAGCACCGCTTCACACCACACTGCCCACCTGCTCCACACCGTTCCACGTCACAGCACACTGCCATCCCTACCCTGTTGTGTGTGACGTCCTGCTGCGCACTTGACCTCTTCTCTCAGTCTCATTCGTTTCATCCGTCTCTTCCGTCTCATCCGTCTCTTCCGTTTCTCCCCTGCCTTCCCCTCCCCGCCATCAGGTCATGTCTCTCCGCACGGGCATCAGCATCCCACCGGCCCTCGCCCCCACGCCCGCCGCGCTCTCCTCCCTTGCCGGCTCTCCCTCGCTCTCCGCCTCGCCTTCCCTCTCCCTCTCCGCGGTCGCGGCTCAAATAGCCGCTCCTACGACCCCGCACTCCCGCGCCCCGTCCTCCTCCCTGCCTGCCGCTACCTCACCCACTGCTGCTGCCTTGCAGCAGCTTGCAGGCTCGGGTGCTGCCGCCTCCCTGCCTTCGGAACACAGCCTGGGAGGCCTAGGTTCGGGCATTGGAGGCCTGGGGCTGTCTGGTTCGGATATGGGCATGGGCATGGGCATGGGGATGGGCTTGGGCATGGGTATGGGTATGGGCATGGATATGGGGGCGGGCATGGGGATGAATGCGGGGTTGGGAGAGCTAGGGTCCATGTCTGTCCAGCAACGAATGCTGGTGGAGATGGCATGCGGCGGCGGTGCTGGCAGTGGTGGTGGCGGCAGTGGTGGCATGGGTGCAGAGGCTCCTGCAGGCTTAGAGCAGCTCACACTACTGCAGCAGAAGCTGCGGCAACTGCAGAACCTGCAGCAGCAGCAGCAGCAGCAGCAGGATTTGCAGCAGCAGCATCAGCAGCAGCAAAGCCTGCAGCAATTGCAGCAGCAAGGGCTTGGGGCCTTAGAGGAGAGCGTGGTTGGTCTGAAGTCAGCTTCCGGTGCCGCGGCGGGGGCAGCAACAGCAGGAGGAGGAGCAGGAGGAGGAGGAGGTGGTGGAATAGAATCAGAAGCGCTAGCAGGCATGGGTGCAGAGGGCATGCGTGCAGCGTCGTCCCGCCGTGCCCGTCTGCTGCAGCAGCTGCAAGCCATGCAAGCGATGAGTGCAGCAACAGCAGGTGCAGGCACGTGTAGCAATGGCGGAGGGGTGGGCGAGGGAGGAGCGTGTGAGGCAGAGGGACTGGCAGATATGAGTCGGTTGATGGCTGCTGGAGGGGGAGTCAGTGCTGCGGAGATTGCAGGCCTTATGGGGAGGGCAGGTGCAGAGGCGAGTGGTCAGGATAGAAGAGCAGCAGCAGCGGGTGATGCGGTAGAGGCGTTTTACATGAGGCAACAGCTGCAGCTGCAGCAGAGGTGGATGCAATTGCAGAAGAAACAAGAGCTGGAGAAGCGGTTGCAGCAAGAGCAGGCGGAACAACAACAGCAACAACAACAGCAGCAGCAGGTGATGAGAAGTTTTCTTGCAGGTGCTATTTGACTTTTTCATGTGCTGTTTCTTGTGTCAGGTAATTGCCGTATGCATGCGCTCAGGGAGGGTGCAATTTTTTTCTCATGAGCTAAGACTCATTGCCACCCAATGCTTCCTTCCCCCTGCAGGCTTTCAACATCGAGCTTTACCAGGCCATCCTTGCACAGCAACAGTGCCAGCAGAGGGTCTGATAACTGATGTGACCACTGACTTTTACGTTATTGTGTTTACAATCCCTACGTATTGTAGTGTGGTGTGCTTAGGTAGGTGTTTTGGATTGAAAAAATTGTTTGTGATACTAGCACATTACTGTCCGAGTTATGTTATTATAACTGCATACAAGTCTAGCTATAAGTATAATGGTGTTACATTTCTGTTAGGTGGTGCACCTCTTGGTTGTTCCTTGTATAACTCTCTCGTCACTTCTCAATGTCAGCCCTCTTTTGGCCAACTCTCTCTCCTAAACCCTAGTCTCTACTAGCTACTATTTTAACATGCTATCAGAGCCTATGACGGTCTAAGGACCTCGTTTCTCTTAAAGATAATGGGCCCGCCTATACTAAAGCGCGAAATCCGCCATTTCTTTTCCGTCCGCCCGTCCGCGAGCGCTCTGCCCTGCCCGTCCGCACGCTCGTTTCCCCCCGTTCCCGTCGCCCGCGGCCCCCCGTTCCCGTCGCCCGCGGCCCCCCCGTTCCCGTCGCCCGCGGCCCCCCCGTTCCCGTTGCTCGCGGCCCCCCGTTCCCGTCGCCCGCGGCCCCCGTTTCGTCGCCCCGCGCCCCCCTTTCGTCGCCCCGCGCGGACGCCAGCGCCACGGCCAGCCGCGAGCGCCAGCGCGGCCCGCCAGCGCAGACGCCAGCGCAGCCGCCAGCCGCCAGCGCCTGCGCCACCATCAGCGCCAGCAGCAGCTACCGCCGCCCCCCACCCCCCCGCCTGTTAGAATCTAGCAGCAGGAATGGATGAACTAACAGGATGCAGGAGTACAAGTAGTAAACCCTAACTAGGTTGTACCCCATATGGGCTACCCCACTACAGCCTAGACAATATGCAGCATATATAGTTTGACACACCCCCATAGGCAAAGTGGGGGAGAACAAGGGGTCACACGACCAGTCAAGAGAAGCAAAACAAGCTCAGGGTGGATCACAACGTCACCACGCATTCTGAGCACAAGCAAAGGGCCACTGGGCCAGTTCACATGCAGAGATATATATGCAGCAATAACAGTACAGTGATGGCTACCTAGCAAGAGCCAGCATGCATATATATATATATATATATATATATATGTACAGATCACAGTACAAGCAGAGACTACAGCAAGTGTGGAAACGTAGGCACAAGGCCTAACAGAGTACAAAAGCGCTGATGATCACCAGACGGAAGTGCCTTGGTGAATATGTCAGCAGTGTTGGCCCGAGTGGCCACGTGGCGAAGACGAAGCTGGCCTCGCTGCTGCAACTCTCGAGCCAGGAAGTACCGCAGAGCAATGTGCTTCGTTCTGTGCTCCAGTCTGTGCTCCTCACACAAGGCAATGGCGGCCTTGTTGTCAACGTACAGCACTGGAGGAGAACGAGGCTGCTCTCCCAAGTCAGTCAGCAGGTAGGTGAGCCAGCGTAACTCCTGTGCAGCCATGGCGGTGGCGTAGATCTCAGCCTCACAACTGGAGCCGAGAACTGAAGTCGAGCGTGTAGAACGCCACGAAACTGAACCAGAGCCAAGGCTGAAGGTGTAACCCTGTGACGACCGCTGAGTAGCCAGGTCGTCAACCCAAGAAGCGTCTGAGTGCCCAGTGAGGACAACTGGGCTCGTCCCTCCAAGCACTAGCCCCATGCCTGATGTGCTGCACAAGTAGCGCAGTACCCTCTTAGCAGCAGCCATGTGCTCAGGTCGGTGCCGACCAGGAGCCACGTAGCGAGCCAAAAGGCCAAGAGGGTACGCGAGGTCAGGTCGAGTGCAAGTCATCAGGTACATGAGGCAGCCGACTAGCTCTGGGTAAGGACCACTCGGCTCTACGGACTCGTCCGAAGGTGGAGCTGAGAGCGAGTGACCTGTAGCCAGAGGAGTGGCCTGTGCTGAAGACCAGGTGAAGCCGAAGCGCTGAAGGACCTGCTGCACCATGTGTGACTGAGTCAAGGTGATGGTGCGGCGTGCTCGGTCCCGGGTGATCTGCAAGCCAAGGTAGCTGCGCAGCTCACCCAAGTCTGTGCACGTGTGTCTCCTCTGCAGCTCCGACTTCACGTGGGCGAGTGCCGCTGTGTCAGCAGTGGCAAAGACCAAGTCGTCAACGTACACGAGGATGTAGAACGGCGGCAGCGAGGTGTCGGTGCGTAGAAACAGCGACGGGTCTGCAGTAGAAGGAGCGAACCCAAGAGCCGCAAGCGTCGTCCTCAGTGTGTCGTGCCACTCACGTGGCGCCTGGCGGAGACCGTAGACCGGCCGCTGAAGCCTCCACTGGGTGCCAGGAGGAACCGACCCAGTGAAGCCAGGAGGGCGGCGCAACCAGATCTCCTCGTGCAGGCTGCCCTGCAAGAAAGCAGTGCTGAAGTCAAGTGAGTGAAGCTCGTAGTCGCGGTGAGCGGCTATGTGCAGCAGCACCCGAAGAGTGGTCATCTTCGGGGTGGGGGAGAAGGTCTGGAAGAAGTCGACTCCCTCTCGCTGACTGAAGCCTCGAGCCACGTAACGCGCCTTGAAGACAGGCGGAGAACCCGGCGGCCGCTTCACCCTGAAAATCCACATGCCACTGACGATGTTCGCCCCAGGTGGGGGAACCTCGTCAACGTAGGTGCCTGTGGACTTCTAGGAAGCCATCTCTGCGTCCATGGCTGCCTGCCACTGAGAGGAGTAGGGACCCTCTATCGCCTCTGCGTAAGAGCGCGGAGTCGGGATGTCTGGTGCATCCGGGTCTCCCTCAGGGGCAAGTAGCGAGGACACAAGATGAGGTAAAGCAGCAGCAAGGCACTGGAACTCCTCCTGCCTGTCCTCAAGGACGTCCGTGCTAAGAGCACACTCACCCCCGACGGACGGAGGACAGACAGACTCAAACTCAGCAACAAGACTGGCAGTGAAGTCTAGACGACAGGCAGCAGCAAAGTCAACAAGCTCAGCGACAAGAGCAGACGCAGCAGCAGACTCAAACGACGGGTCAGTGACAACTGTGGCTAGTAGACGCGTGACAGTAGGGTGCTGAGCACGAAACCGGTCAGACGCAGGGTCCGGAACGTCAGGCAAAGAGGACGCAGGAGGAGACGGCAGAGGAACAGGCTGCGGAACAGAGGAAGGACGACGGACTACGAGGTGCGCGCTGGGGACAGCCGGCGGACGCGAACGAGGAACACGAGGACCGGTACGACCAGGACGAGCAGGCGAGACAGGACGCGACGCAGGCTCACGACGCACAGCAGGACTACCAGTCAGCTCAGCGTAAGGAGAAGGAGCAGGCAGCGGCGAGCCAGTCTGTAACGGAAGACCAGTAGACGACGGAAGAGTAAGAACCTGACGAAGAACAGAGGCAGACGGCGGCAGAGACGACGGAGACGGCGGAGCGAAGAACAGTCGTGTCGGCGCAGCTGCACCAGAACCAGCAGCTCCAGCAGCTCCAGTGCCTCCAGCAGCTCCAGTACCTTCAGCAGCTCCAGTACCTCCAGCAGCTCCAGAAGCTCCAGGCCCAGAGCCGACACCTCGAGTCCCAGGGTCTCCAACCTCTGTGTCTCCAGCAGCAGCACCCCCAGAACCAGCACCTCCAGTCCCAGGGTCTCCAACCGCAGGGTCTCCAGCAGTAGCACCCCCAGAACCAGCACCTCCAGCTCCAGGGTCTCCAACCTCAGCGTCTCCAGCAGCAGCACCCCCAGAGCCAGCACCTCCAGTCCCAGGGTCTCCAGCCTCAGTGTCTCCAGCACGAGCCCCTCCAGAACCAGCAACTCCAGCACCTCCAGTAGACAAAGGACCAGCACGACTCCGAGCTCCAGCAGCGCGACGCTGACGGCGACCGTACCAGTCCTGCAGCTGCTGTGGGGTGAGAGGCACACGGGGACGAAGGCGGCCACTCCAAGGAGACCGCGCAACAGCAGACTCAGAACCCTCAGCGCCCGCACCCCCAACGGCTCCAGAACCTCCGGTGTCAGTACCCTCAGCACCAGTACCTCCAGCGACTCCAGAACCTCCAGCGCGAGCACCCTCAACAGCTCCAGGACCTCCAGCTCCAGCGCCACCAGGACTAGGCCCTCCAGCAGCTCCTGAACCTCCAGCGCCAGCACCCTCAGTAGCTCCAGAACCTCCAGCGTCAGTACCGCCAAGCTCAGCACCCCCAGACCCCTCACACGCAGGCTCAGCACCACCAGGCTCTACACCCTCAAGCTCCGCACCCTCAGGCTCAGCACCCCCAGACTCAGCACCCCCAGGCTCCGCACCCCCAGGCTCAGCACCCCGAGCAGGACCACTCGCAGGAGGACCTGAGTCACCAGTGACCTCAACCGGCGCAGTCAAGGGAGGAGGGTCTACCTGAGAAACACCTGAAGGAGCAGGACCGGGAGCGGGGAGGGGGTCTACCTGGGGAGCACCTGGAGCAAGGAAGAGAGGCGGGGGGGGGAGCGAGGCAGTGCGGTAGGGGAAGAGACGGTAAAAGGGAACCGACTCGTCGAACGTGACGTCCTGAGACGCAAAGACACGGCGCGAGGTGGGGTGGTAAAACTGCCAACCAGGCGCGTCAGGGACAAAGCCAAGGAAGACACAGGGAACAGCGCGGGCGGAGAGCTTGTCCGCGGTGGTATCGCGGACAAAGGCACGAGCACCCCAGACCCGGAAACGCGACGCATCGCCAACCTTCCCCGTCCACAGCAGTGTGGGCGAGGTCTCCGGCAAGGAGACACGGGGCCAGAGGTTGAGCTGATGCGCGGCGTACCGGACCGCAAACGGCCACAGAAAATGGGGGGCAGCCGCATGGATCATGGAGGTACGAGCGACCTCCATGACTAAGCCAATGCGGCGCTCAGCAACCCCATTCTGCTGCGGAGAGGCCGGAAGCGTGAACGACTGGGTGATGCCGTGCTCCGCACAGTAGGCTGCCAAGAGGTCGGAGGAGAACTCACCACCTCTGTCAGAGTGCAGACGCAGGACAGGAAAGTCCGACCGGAACCGCTCGCGGAGCTGGAGACGAACAGCGCGGATCCAGGGGATCAAAACAGCAGGGACGTCCCCCTTGCTCTGCAAGGGGAAGACCGTGGTGTAACGCGTGTAGTCGTCGACGACCAGCAGGAAGTACCGCTCGCGGCCCTGTCCCTGGACGCGGGCTGGGCCCCACACGTCCAGGTGGAGCGTCTGCAGTGGAGCCTCTGTGGGAGGAAACGAGGAGGAGTGAGGAGCGGCGCGCTGCCGCCCCTCGATGCAAGGAATGCAGGGCGGCGCAGGCGAGGGAGGGAGGGCAGGCAGGGACCTGGGAAGACCAGAGACCAGGGAGCGAGAGTGCATGCTACGCAGGCGAGGCAAGGAGGGGTGACCAAGGCGGTGGTGCCACAGGAGAGTGTCGTGCGACAAAGCGCGACACTCGCAGGGGGCCGCCAGCTGACCAGACGCAGACGCAAACGCAGACGCAGCTACCTGAGGGGACTCAGTGGTCAGTGTGTACAGACTCGAGCCAGGTGCACGGGTGAACGTGGCCAAGTGCCGGCCCGTCCTAGCACACGTACAGTGAGTCACTCGCTGACTCGCAGGAGTGAACTGGTCAACCCCCCCATCCTGGAGGTCAGCTCCACTCACCAAGTTCGTAGAGAACGAGGGGAGGTAAAGACCTGACAGCGAGCCGGACGGGACGGCCGGACACGGCAGAACCGTGGAATAGTGGGCAAGGACTGGACCCCCAGAGGGGTCCGCCAGGGAGACCGGGACTGGCCGACGGAGCGGCGTGAGTGCGGTGCAGTCGCGAAAGAAGGAGCGGGAAGCTCCTGAGTCAAGGGTGAAGGTGTGCGAGACCGCAGTGGGCGCAGTACCAGAGAGAGCAGACACAGCAGCACCTGATGCCACGGCCTCACCAGTACCTAGAGTAGTAGACGTACTAGCACCGAGAGCAGCAGCCTCACCAGCACCTAGAGCAGGAGACGCACTAGCACCTAGGGCAGCAGCCTCACCAGGGTCAGGCGGTACGCACAGGCAACAGGCACGGTCAGCACTAGTAGACAATGCATACATGGCAGTGAGAATAGCATCATAGTCAAGCGCAAAGATATCTACCCTCTGTCTATGCAGCTCCAGCCAGGTGGGGAGCTCAGCCTCGTCGCCAAACACTGTGCGCCAGTCGTCGCTCAGACGGGCGAAGCAGCGGGACTGTGTGTGACCAAGCGTCCCACAAGGCTGACCAGTCCTAGCACCTGTGCGAATGACGTACGGGCAGCGGACTGTACGCGTAGACCTGCTACACTGAGCGTACCACTCCTGGAGCTGCCGGGGCGTAAGTGTCTCACGTGGACGTCCCTGCAGCTGCAGCTGGCCACTGCCAGACGCTCCCAACTGACCAGCTCCAGGGCGACAGCTACGACGGCTACCGCGACAACCCCAGCTAGTATACCACTCACTAAGCTGCTGAGGCGTCAGAGGCTCGCGTGAATGTCGCTGGAGCTGCATCTGGCCACCTGCCAGTAGCAGTAGCGCAGGCAAGGCAGGCGCGGCAGGCAGGCAAGCAAGCAGGCAGGCAGGCAGGCCGGCAGGTAGGCAGGCAGCCAGGCAGGCAGGCAGGCAGGCAGACAGGCAGGCAGGTAGGCAGGCAGGCAGGCAGGCAAGTAGACACGCAGGCAGACAGGCAGGCAGGCAGGCAGGCCGGCAGGCAGGCAGGCAGCCAGGCCGGCAGGCAGGCAGGCAGACAGGCAGGCCGTCAGGCAGGCAGGCAGGCGCTCACCAAAGGCTGGGAGAGCAGGGCCGGCGCTCGAGTAGGCGCACGACAGCGGCGACGTCGGGGCCGCAAAACCGGCTGCAGAGCAGGGCCGAAACAGCTGGAGGGCGGGGCCGCGTCAGCGGCAGTAGCAGGGTGGGGCCGCGTCAGCGGCAGGTCGGGGTCGTGGCAGCTGCAGGGCGGGGCCGCATCAGCGGCAGGTCGGGGCCATGGCAGCTGCTGGGCGGGGCCGCATCAGCGGCAGGTCGGGGCCGAGGCAAAGGGCCGCGCGCGGCCGCGCTAGGGAGTAGCGGGCCGCGCGCGGCTCGGCGCGGGCTGTTGCGGGCCGCGCGCGGGCCGTGCGAGGCAGGAGCAGGCCTCGCGCGGCTCGGCACGAGCTGCTGCGGGCCGCGCGCGGGCTGCGCGAGGCCGTAGCAGGCCGCGCGCGGCTCGACGCGGGCTGCGCGGGCTCGGCGCGGGCTGCGCGCGGCAGCTGCGAGCTGCGCGCGGCTCGGTGCGGGCTGCGCGCGGTTGCAGCGGGCTGTGCGCGGCTCGGTGCAGGCTGCGCGCGGCTGCAGCGGGCTGCGCGCGGCTCGGTGCGGGCTGCGCGTGGCTGCAGCGGGCTGCGCGCGACTCGGGGCGGGCTGCGCGATCTCGGTGCGGGCAGCGCGCGGTAGCAGCGTGTGTGCGGGCCCGACAGGCGTGTAGAGGCGGCGCGCGGGCCTTACGGGCCTCTAGGGGCAGCGCGCAGGCAAGGCAAGGCAAGGCAAGGCTACGTGGGGTAGCGCGGTAACCGCAGCGGTAGGTGGGCCCGAAAAAAAAAAAAAAAAAAAAAAAACGGTCCTACGGACCTTAGTGCTCTGAAACCATGTTAGAATCTAGCAGCAGGAATGGATGAACTAACAGGATGCAGGAGTACAAGTAGTAAACCCTAACTAGGTTGTACCCCATATGGGCTACCCCACTACAGCCTAGACAATATGCAGCATATATAGTTTGACACCGCCCTCCCTTCCGCGGCTTCCGTAGTGGAGGGGGGGGGGAAGGGGGAAGGGGAGATGTGGGGGCGGCGGGTGTGAGCCTCCAGCAATCCGTCCCTCCCCTCTCTCTTCCTCTTTTCCTGCAGCACTAGTTGCTGTAGGAGAAAGGGGGGGGGGGGATGAGAGATGGTAAGGGAGGGTAAGAGAGAGTGGTGGAACCAGTAGCCACGCATCTGCAGCTGCCGTCCACTGCTACTGTGGCACCTACTTCTGCAGCCCCTGACGCTTCTCCCTCTACGTTCGTCTTCTTTGCTGTTGAGCTGCAAACTAAGTGCGCCACAGCACATCGCCTTCTTTGCTGTTGAGCTGCAAACTAAGCGCGCCACAGCACATCGTCTTCGTTCTCTCTTTCTTGCCTCAGGGCTTGCTGCAGCTGTCTCTGCCACCACTGCACTGGTTGTCACTGCTCTTGCGTTCTGCTGCTTTGGTCTGCTCTGTGTACCCCTGCAGGTTGTGTTCTACACTTTGCTATTCCTGTACGCAGTTAAGGGGGGATGTCCGAGTTATGTTATTATAACTGCATACAAGTCTAGCTATAAGTATAATGGTGTTACATTTCTGTTAGGTGGTGCACCTCTTGGTTGTTCCTTGTATAACTCTCTCGTCACTTCTCAATGTCAGCCCTCTTTTGGCCAACTCTCTCTCCTAAACCCTAGTCTCTACTAGCTACTATTTTAACAATTACTTGCGCAGTCTCCCCTTTCCTCCAAACTCATGTTGTTAGAAGAAGTGGCACAGCCATGAGCAGCACCAGGAACAGCAAAAAAAAAACCGTAGGGGAAGCAGAAGGAGCACAAGCAATAACAAGAAAGCTCGAGCAGTACAAAAAGAGGAGCAACAATGGTAGCAGCAACAAGAGTTGCACTTTGATTAGCCAGATTGTAAACATAAATAAAAGTTCATTCTATCCAAACTGCTTGGATAATCTCACTTTACCATTAACGATGCACATGTAGTGGAAAGAGTTGTACTGCCGATTTTCCGTTATTTGAAGCTGCCTGCCAGCACATTCTAGCACTCTGATTGGAGGAATGACGTGCTAGGCAACCAGCGGCCTTCTCCTCCTGGAAGGCTCCTCGAAACTGCCGGAGCGTTACCTTCCCCGCCCTATGGGATTGGTGGATGGGGTTGGTGGGGGGAAGGGAGGGCGGAGGAGAGGGAAGAACCTTGCCCCCTTTTTGCGAAAAGCTATCTCGCGCCAGAGATCTCACCCCACATGCGTGACCCCCCAAACGTCCTTTCTTGCGCAGATGCGCTGACAGGAGGCTTGTGCGCAACAGATTGGGAAATAGAATGAACCCTCCCGCCAATCCCGATTCGTCTGATGCATAGGGGGATGCGACGGGATCGGTGATTGGTGAATGCACCTCTCCTGTCGCGTGTGCAGATGGGTTGAATCTCCCCTTTCCGCGATGGTCCGCGAGGGACCCTCGCCCTCTGGCCTTGGGGGTCCTCGTTCGTGTCGTTCGGAGTCGCGCGAGTCCAGCGACAAAGAGGCTGCCTGTGTGCGAGCCTGCGAGCCTGCGTGGCTGCATGGCGATTCTCGTTCTTTTCAAAAGCCAGCCTCGAGCACAGCGGGACAAACTTCAATGCCATGCACCTCCCCAAGATTTTTCTCAGCCACTGATTGACTAGACTCCTCGCCTCCTAGACCATAAGACACCTGCTCCCATACCCCGGCGCGCGGTTCCTATCTGTGAAGCCGTGCATATATCTTCCGATCAGTGCAGGCAGGTGGTACCAAGTTTCAACATCTCAAGCCGATTAATTCGGTCAGTCTTCCTCGTTCAATGAAAGCTATGATGTTCCAGGACTGCCCTCCACCTGTCACCTAATTCTCCTCTCCTCTTGTTCTTCAAACCTTACGCAAACTCTTGGACAGTCGCGGTCTCTTCCCTTTGAACCAGGCCTTGAGCCTACTCCCCGCTCCGCGCGAGCGCGTGGCGGCGGGCCCTCCATGACCGCGCCACCCGCTCTGCTCATCGCTCGCTCCGTCTCGTCGTCCGATGTTTCTGGCGGGAACCTTCCCGAGGTCGCCTGGGAGCACGACGCGACGTCGGGTGCGGGCGACGGGCTCGGTCCGGGCGATGGATACTTC
The DNA here is from genome assembly GCA_947470075.1 of Closterium sp. Yama58-4. NCBI lineage: Eukaryota > Viridiplantae > Streptophyta > Zygnematophyceae > Desmidiales > Closteriaceae > Closterium > Closterium sp. Yama58-4. The sequence goes on from CANIUD010000467.1 coordinate 138,986, forward strand.
TTGAACGATTCTTCCAGCTGCTTTCGCATGTGCGACGGCATGTCTCTCTCCCGATCCTCTGCTCTTCCGGCGCCGGCGCTTGTGACTGCGCAAGCCGACGTGACTGCTTATCCGGGCGGCCCGCGGCAATTGGAATACCAGGGCGGCGGAGGCTGCGGCGGCGGGAACGGCGATCTGTTTTACGACTGCGACGACGCGTGGATGCGTGCAGAAGATAACACGTGGATGCACCTCGACGATCACTCCGCGGCGCTCTCGCACTTTCTTGACGGGCTGCCGACCGCTCCAGTTGACGCTTCTGATCCCCCGAACGCGTCGACTCAACCGGGTCCCGGTTCGGCGGAGCTGGTCACGAATGCGGCAGCACCTGCGGCGGAAACGGGCGCGTATATCCTCGTCGACGGCGCGGCCACGGCTGTCGACGGGCAACACTGCGCCGCAACCGTCGGCGGCTGCGATTGGTTGAGCGACATTCTTCCAGAGTCCGGGTACGGCGGGCAGCCGCATCCGCCGGAAACGGTGTTGAATCAGGAGCACGCAGTGGGAGGTCTGGCCACCAATGATTCCATGGACTATGCGCATCAAGGGAATGTGGAGCCTGCACCTGGCAGCGCTAGTGCCCCGCCGGTCCTTTCCGCTGCCCATGGTGTCGTGGAGGAGAGCGCTTTCAACCCGGTTGACCTGCAGGTACAGCCTGCCGGCGGTAACTATGACTCAAGCGCCTCCTTGCCGGCCGACGGCAGTGCGCCCGTCTTTCCCACTGGCGCGTCAACTTCCGTGGACGTGACGAATGGCTATGCTGTTCCGAACCCCGCGCGCGGAGTGTGGTGGACGCCGCAGCCTGCCGCACCTGCCACACCTGCCGCACCTGCCGCCGGCGCGGCCGCATGCGCAGCGAACGAGGCGGTGCGTGTGGGGGACGGCGGAGCAATGGCAACGAGGAAGAGGCAGAGAGAGCCGACGAAGCAGCAGCCGGTTTCGCCGACTCCGCACTCACACGATCCGCAGCAGCAGCAGCAACTGATTCCTAGTACAGGCGAAGCGAACCGCCCTGCTCTCGCGCCGCCTACGCGTGGCAGGGGCAGCAGCAGGAGCAGCAGCAGCAGCGGCGGCGGCAGCAGCAGCAGTGGGGGAAGCGGGAGCACGAGCAGGAACAGCCGTGCGGATGGAGCGCTTGTCTGTGCCCTCAGGCGCTGCTTGAACGCGCATGCGCGCAAAGGCGCGGAAGATTCCGCTTCTAAGAAGGCGGAAGGCGCAGCGGAGGTGGCGGCGGAGGTGCGCTGCCGGGGGGCTGCTGCTGGGACTGGCCCAGCAGCAGCGAGCGGGGGACAATCAAGAACTGCCAATGTTCCGTGTGAGAACGTTATATCGGCTACTTCCGCGGGAAGAGATGGCGCCGTGCAGCGGACCGTCCTGTCCCAGTCGCAGCCATCCTCCCAACCTCAACCGCTAGTTCTGCCACAGGCGCAAACTGTGCAGTTCGCCTCCGCTCCCGCCGTTTCCACCGTCGCCACTGCAGCCGCTCCCATCCCGCACCGTCCCGCGGCCCCCGTTCGCGTGTCTCCGCCACCTGCTCCCGCAATTGGCGCGGCACCTCCAACCGCTGCACCCTGTGCTGCTCCCGCTGCCGCTGCCCCAACCCCAACTGCCGCGCCTCCCGCGACGTGCCTTCCGCCCACTCCCGCAGCTAGCAGCGCTCCCGGCGGACCCGCCAGGGCGGCCAGCACAGCGGGCGGGGGAACCGAAGGGGAAGGCGTTGGCGAGGCGGAGGGGGAAGAGGGCAGCTGGGAGGACGAGGAGCAGGAGCGCAGGCGGAAGCGGCTGATGCGCAACAGGCAATCCGCGCTGCAGTCGAGGCAGCGGCGGAAGAGCTATGTGTCGGAGCTGGAGGGGAGGTGCGCGGCCCTGCAGGCAACCATAGGGCAGCTCCGGCAGGTGGTGGCTGTTACCGCATATGAAAATGGCGCGCTAAGAGACGAGCTTGCTCGCCTGCACCAGATGTGGGCTGCAGGAGCAAGCACCGCTGGAGCCATGGGGGTCGCCGGAGTGGCTGGTGTTGGGGCGGCCGGTGGTACTTCCAGCGAAGAAATGAGGGGGGAGGAAGAGGTGGAGGAGGGGAAGCGGGAGGGAGGCAGTGTGTCGGGAGGAGGTGTGCGTGCTGATGGAGCAGAGCCTGCAGTGCTTGAAAGCGGTATGCTTCGCGGCAACTCTAGCTCAAGTCCTGGTGTCTCCCTGTCGTATTCCATCTCTTCCTTGCCATGTCATGTGCGCTAGGTTTGTTCCTCTGCGCGCGCACTCACCTTCCCTTGTTCCCTCGTGTCCTATCATGTGTGTGCAGACTCCCTGCCGTCGGAGTCCCTGCTGCGTCACCACCGTCATCTCAGCCAGACCATGGCCTTCCTCCTCACCCTCTTCTTCCACTGGGCGCTCTTCCTCTGGGTGCTGCTGCCGCCGCAGCAGCTGCAGCTGCAGCACCTCCCCCCCTTGGCCTGCTCCGCTGGCCTCTCCCTCGCCTACCTCTCCCTCCTCTTTCTCGCCCGCTCCCTGCTGCAGCGCCTGCCGCAGCACGCCCCGTGCAAACAGCAAGTGCGGCAGCGGCAGCGGCTGTGCAGGCGACATTTCCTGGAGGGCAAGGCGCTAGCTGCTCTGTCTCCCCTGCTCCCAGCAGTGGGGGAAGCTCTGGTGGGTGTGCATCAGCAGCAGCAGGAGACAGGCAGCCACAGGCTAAGGCAGCGACAGGGGCAAAAGCAGCCAGGCAGAGGCGCAAGGGGCGGGTGTGAGGAACGGTGGAGCTGAAGGAACTGTGCAGCTGGTGCTAAGAAGAGCAGGGGTGCAAGGAACAGTGGGGTTTGGCCCTCTCGTGGAGGGTGATGGCAGAGCCCATGGGCTGTGCAGGGTACTTCCGAAGTGTTGTTTCTGTGAATAAGTGATGCAGGGCCTGTGAGACAGACAGGGCAGGCTCGAAGGAGCTTGTGGTGTCGGAGCGACCTGCTACCATAAGCTGGATGCTGTGCTTTTACCGTAAATGTGACCAATAGCATGTTGTACTACAGAAGGATTGATGCTTTCTTTTTTGTTTGTCTGTTATTTTCCCCCTCTGTCAAATGTGGATATGTTTTGAGAAATAGCACTAGTTGTGAACTGATTGGTGCACAAACTCAAGCTAGACTACCGGTAGATCCAGCTGGCATGAACGATATTGTTGATCAGCCAGAGGGCTCCTGTTATCAGGGTAAAATACCCTTCTTGCACTGACTGGCGGCCGCTTTTTTTCAGTACCTTGATTTATTACCCTAGGCCAGAAAGTGTAAGTTTTTTTGTACCCTTTAAGGAACTTCTTTCTCTGGCTGTACAGTGTACAATTCCAGTTATACGATACCGTACTAACAACAAACGCTCAGTAGCAAGACGAAGCACTATACTGACCCCGTCAAAATACTTCCACTACCGAGACCCAAACCTGCGACCTTACAGACCTAATTCCTAACCTAACCAACTGAGCCACTAAGAGCGTGTTCCTACAGCCTCTAGTCAGACTGGCCTCTTGTCAGACTCGAGCCAAACACTAAAATTTTGGATTGAACAGGTTTTGTAATTGACGTATTTTTGTTGCTTGGCGAAGCGCTCTGCAAAACGCGTGGGTGATGTGGTACTATGCAACACTCATGCAAAATTGCAAAGGACCAATCTCGTGTTCTGACAAGTCACAGGCGATTGAAACGTGCGTTTGGGGGCTGAAGAATATTCGTATGCTTCAAACCCGACAAAACAGTGTCTTTTCACACGTGTTTCAACGATTTGCTGACACTTTTTGCCGAAACAACAGGCATATGTGAAAGGTTTCGTGCGACCAATTCGTTGCACAGTACTGGTTTATCTTCACGTCAGAAATCCGTGTTTATAAAAAAATCACTCGAAGCACCAAGTCTAATCAGAGGTCAGCCTGATAGGGGCCCGCAGGATCGTAACCTAGCTCTAAGTGTTGACCTTGAATACTTGTGCGTTCTTTGAACTTTCCCACCCCCTACCAGGATCTAACCTCTTTGAACTTTCCCACCCCCTACCAGGATCTAACCTTTTGGATCATGTAATTCGCTGAATATCGGCATTCCAGTCATGCATGGCACCTGCACTACAGCCGCACATACAGACCAAACAGACCAGCGCAGTATATATGCTTGTTGAGATGCTGTTAGTACCATATTCTTGCCAGTCCACTAAATTACGCCATCTACGCTAAAGCCAGGGTCACAAGTAGATTAAGTGCTTTGCAGTTGATGGTCTAAGTTTGGTTGTGATTGGGTGGCGAAGTTGAAGGTTTGAAGTGGGTTGAAGCGAGGGGTGCGAAGAAAACTCAAGTCGCTGGGTGTACCCAAACCTTCTAGGCTTGGAAACTTGGCTCAGAGCCAAACCTAAAATGCCCCCAACTCATCGAAAGTCTCAAGTACCCAAAAGTGTTGTGCAATCGCTTCTGGGGCAGTGACCGGGTGTGTCGAAAGCTGACTTTTCAACCCAACCAGAAAGAACTTCGTGAACAGAAACTACGTAACCTAGCTTCAACTGCTTTGCAGTTGACGTCCCCTTAGCTTACTTGAGACCCTTGCTTTAAGAACACTAGGTTCTAACATTTTAGATCCACATGATTTGGGAGATTTCAGAGCTCCATCTCCGCCTTGTACCTGCACACAAGCGTGCATACTGACCAAACCGACCCACGCATAATTTTCTCTGTTTAAGTTTAGTGAATACCAAATATTTTTTCGCATTTCCTTCAAAATTTATCATTCCCCACCCCCCTACCAGGTTCTAACCCTATAGATCTATGTAATTCGCCAAATATAGGCATTCCAGTCGTGCATGGAACCTGGATTACAGGCGCGCATAGCGACAAAACTCACGAGCACATTACTTATGTTTGTTGAGATAAAGTTACTATCATTTTCTTATCAGTCCATTAGAATACGCCATCTACTTCAACAACACTAGGTTCTAACCTTTTATATCCACATAATTTGGGAGATTTCAGAGTTCCAGCTCCGCCTTGTACCTGCACACAAGCGTGCATACTGACCGAACCGACCCACTCATCATTATCTCTGTTTAAGTAAAGTCAATACCAAATATTTTTTTGCATTTCCTTCAAATTATATCATTCCCCACACCCCTACCAGGTTTAAACCTTTTGGATCTATGTAATTCGTCAAATATAGGCATTCGAGTCGTGCATGGTACCTGCACTACAGGCGCGCATAACGACCGAACTGACGAGCGCATTACTGATGTTTTTAGAGATGCAGTTAGTACCATATTCTTACCAGTCCACTAGATTAGGCCTTCTACTTCAACAACACTAGCTTATAACCTTTCCGATCCACACCATTTGGGAGATTTCAGAGTTCGAGCTCCGCCTTGTACCTACACACAAGTGTGCATTCTGACCGAACCGACCGACGCATTATTGTCCTTGTACAAATACAATCAATACCATATGTATTCCCATTTCCTTATACCATTCCTCACCCATCGACCATGTTTTAACCTCTCGGATCTATGGAATTTAGCAGATATTGACATTCAGTCGTACATGGTACATGCACTACAGTTGCGCATACCAAACTCACGAGCGCATTACTAGTGTTTTTGGAGATGCAGTTAGTACCATATTCTTACCAGTCCACTAGATTAGGCCTTATGAACAACACTAGCTTATAGTCTTTCCGATCCACATAATTTGGGAGATTTCAGAGTTCGAGCTCCGCCTTGTACCTACACACAAGTGTGCATTCTGACCGAACCGACCGACGCTTTATACTCTTTGTACAAATACAATGAATACCATATGTATTCCCATTTCCTTTAAATTATACTAGTCCCCACCCCTCGACCATGTTTTAACATATCGGATCTATGTAATTTAGCAGATATAGACATTTCAGTCGTACATGGTACACGCATTACAGGCGCGCATACCGACGAAATCGACGAGCGAATTACTGATGTTTTTAGAGATGCAGTTAGTACCATATTCTTACGAAACCACTAGTTTAGGCCTTCTACTTCAACAACACTAGCTTATAACCTTTCCGATCTACATCGTTTGGGAGATTTCAAAGTTCGAGCTCCGCCTTGTACCTACACACAAGTGTGCATTCTGACCGAACCGACCGACGCATTATTCTCTTTGTACAAATACAATGAATACCATATGTATTCCCATTTCCTTTAAATTATACGATTCCTAACCCCTAAACCATGATTTAACCTATTGCATCTTAGTAATTTAGCAGATATAGACATTTCAGTCGTACATGGTACATGCACTACAGGCGCGCATACCGACCAAACTGACCAGCACATTACTTGAGGATGTTTTTAGAGATGCAGTTAGTACCATATTCTTACCAATCCACCCTTCAACAAAACTAGCTTATAACTTTTCGGATCCACATAATTTGGGAGATTTCAGAGTTTGAGCTCCGCCTTGTACCTACGCACTAGTGTGCATTCTGACCGAACCGACCGACGCATTATTCTCTTTGTACAAATACAATGAATACCATATGTATTCCCATTTCCTTGGAATTATACTATTCCCCACCCCTCGACCATGTTTTAACCTATCGGATCTATGTAATTTAGCAGATATAGACATTTCAGTCGTACATGGTACATGCACTACAGGCGCGCATACCGACCAAACTGACGAGCGCATTACTGATGTTTCTAGAGGTGCAGTTAGTACCAAATTCTTACCAGTCCACTAGATTAGGCCTTCTACTTCAACAACACTAGCTTATAACCTTTCCGATCCACATAATTTGGGAGATTTCAGAGTTTGAGCTCCGCCTTGTACCTACGCTCTAGTGTGCATTCTGACCGAACCGACCGACGCATTATTCTCTTTGTACAAATACAATGAATACCATATGTATTCCCATTTCCTTGGAATTATACTATTCCCCACCCCTCGACCATGTTTTAACCTATCGGATCTATGTAATTTAGCAGATATAGACATTTCAGTCGTACATGGTACATGCACTACAGGCGCGCATACCGACCAAACTGACGAGCGCATTACTGATGTTTCTAGAGGTGCAGTTAGTGTCAGAATGTTATTCTCTAGCCTGTAGTGGGGTGCTCTGTAGCGAGTACAACCCATCTAGGGTTTGCTATATGTATCCTCATTGCTGCTAGTGAAAACCCTCTTCTTTTGCCTAAACTGTCTCTTGCCTAGCTAGGACTCTCCTAGCTATGGCTCCTAACACTACATACTATTTTGACATGGTATCAGAGCTTAACGTTCCTGGCCTGTGGGCCCACTTCACTGCTTCCGCTGCTACTGCTACTCCCTGTCCGCCGCGCGCCCCGTGGTGCGCGGCGTCGAAATTAGGGTTTTCAGCCCGCCGTGCGCCCCGAGGCGCGCGGCGGTTTTCTGCCCGCCGTGCGCCCCGAGGCGTGCGGCGGTTCTCTGCCCGCCGTGTGCCCCGAGGCGCGCGGCGGGTTTCTGCCCCGTCACTCGGCGCGTCGCCCCCGGGAGGCGCTGCGACGGGCGACGGGGACCCGCGCGTCGCCCCCCGTCGCCCGTCGTGGCCTGCGCGCGGCCCGTACGGGCTGCGCCAGGCCCGCGCGCGGCTCGTACGGGCTGCGCCAGGCCCGCGCGCGGCTCGGACCGCCTGCGCGCGGTTCGGGAGGCTGTGCCAGGCCCGTGGGCGGCCCGTTCTTCGCTGCCCCTGTCCTCCCCGCTGTCCCCCATGCTTCGGGAGGCGCCCCGCCCCTCCTTCTGCCCGTTCTCCTGGATTAGGGTTTGGGGGTGGGGGGTATGGGGGTGCAGCTTCTGAGTGCCGTTCCCTGCTCCTCCTCCTCCTCCGTCTCCCTGTGCTGCAGCTGCCGCTGAGGGGGGGTGGACCTGTTGGAGCCGACGGAGTGGTACTAAGGGGGGGGTGAAAGGGGAGTGGAGCTAGCGGTGTAGCAGCGGGTGTGTGTTAGGGGGAGTGGGATAGTTTGGGGAGGTTGAAGGGGGTGGCCGCCGTCAAGCCAGCAGCTCCAGTCGCCCGTGAGACCGTTGCGCCAGTCGCCCGTGAGCCCGTTGCGCCAGTCGCCCGTGAGCCCGTTGCTCCAGTCGCCCGTGAGTCCGTTGCTCGTCTGCCGCTACTTTTAGCCGCGGAGCCAGTTACTCCAGTAGCCCGTGTGCCAGTTGCTCCAGTTGCCAGTGTGCCAGTTGCTCCAGTTGCCCGTGTGCCAGTTGCTCCAGTTGCGCCGTGTGCCAGCAGCTTCAGCTGCCGCCCACTACCTCCTCTCCTCTCATAGTCTCTTTCCTCCTCCTCACTTGCCCGTTGTGACTACCACTAGCTTTGCTCATAATTGTGAACTTTAAACTATTGCTTCTTGAACTTGTGCTCAGAATGTGTGGTGACATTGTGATCCACCTTGAGCTTGTACTGCTTTGCTTGCTCTGCTGATTACACCCCACTTTGGCTATGGGGGTGTGTCAGAATGTTATTCTCTAGCCTGTAGTGGGGTGCTCTGTAGCGAGTACAACCCATCTAGGGTTTGCTATATGTATCCTCATTGCTGCTAGTGAAAACCCTCTTCTTTTGCCTAAACTGTCTCTTGCCTAGCTAGGACTCTCCTAGCTATGGCTCCTAACACTACATACTATTTTGACAGTTAGTACCAAATTCTTACCAGTCCACTAGATTAGGCCTTCTACTTCAACAATGGTAGCTTATAACCTTTCGGATCCACATAATTTGGGAGATTTCAGAGTTTGAGCTCCGCCCGCTTTGTATTTACACTCTAGTGTGCATTCTGACCGAACCGACCGACGCATTATTCTCTTTGTACAAATACAATGAATACCATATGTATTCCCATTTTCTTGAAAGTGTACTATTCCCCACCCCTCGACCATGTTTTAACCTATCGGATCTATGTAATTTAGCAGATATAGACATTTCAGTCGTACATGGTACATGCACTACAGGCGCGCATAGGGACCAAACTGACGAGCGCATTATTGATGTTTTTAGACATGTAGTTAGTACCATATTCTTACCAGTCTACTAGATTAGGCCTTCTACTTCAACAAAACTAGCTTATAACCTTTCCGATCCACATAATTTGGGAGATTTCAGAGTTCAAGCTCTGCCTTGTACCTTCACACAAGTGTGCATTCTGACCGAACCGACCGACGCATTATTCTCTTTGTACAAATACAATGAAAATTATATGTATTCCCATTTCCGTATACCATTCCCCACCCCTCGGCCATGTTTTAACCTATCGGACCTGGTGTAATTTAGCAGATATAGACATTTCAGTCGTACATGGTACATACACTACAGACGCGCATACCGACCAAACTGACGAGCGCATTTTTAATGTTTTTAGAGATGCAGTTAGTACCATATTCTTACCAGTCCACTAGATTAGGCCTTCTACTTCAACAAAACTAGCTTATAACCTTTCAGATCCACATTATTTGGGAGATTTCAAAGTTCGAGCCCCGCCTTGTACCTACACACTAGTGTGCATTCTGACCGAACCGATCGACGCATTATTCTCTTTGTACAAATACAATGAATACCATATGTATTCCCATTTCCTTTAAATTATACCATTCCCCACCCCTCGACCATGATTGAACCTATCGGATCTATGTAATTTAGCAGATATTAACATTTCAGTCGTATGGTACATGCACTACAGGCGCGCATACCGACCAAACTGACGAGCGCATTACAGATATTTTTAGAGGTGCAGTTAGTACCAAATTCTTACTAGTCCACTAGATTAGGCATTCTACTTCAACAAAACAAGCTTATAACCTTTCGGATCCACATAATTTGGGAGATTTCGGAGTTCAAGCTCTGCCTTGTACCTTCACACAAGTGTACCTTCAAGCCTTCAAGCCTTCAAGCCTTCAAGCCCTCAAGCCTTCAAGCCTTCAAGCCTTCAAGCCTAAAAGCCTTGAAGCCTTCAAGCCTTCAAGCCTTCAAGCCTTCAAGCCTTCAAGCCCTCAAGCCTTCAAGCCTTCAAGCCTTCAAGCCTTCAAGCCTTCAAGCCTTCAAGCCCTCAAGCCCTCAAGCCTTCAAGCCTTCAAGCCTTCAAGCCTTCAAGCCCTCAAGCCTTCAAGCCTTCAAGCCTTCAAGCCTTCAAGCCTTCAAGCCTTCAAGCCTTCAAGCCTTCAAGCCTTCAAGCCTTCAAGCCCTCAAGCCCTCAAGCCTTCAAGCCTTCAAGCCTTCAAGCCTTCAAGCCTTCAAGCCTTCAAGCCCTCAAGCCTTCAAGCCTTCAAGCCTTCAAGCCCTCAAGCCTTCAAGCCTTCAAGCCTTCAAGCCTTCAAGCCCTCAAGCCTTCAAGCCCTCAAGCCTTCAAGCCTTCAAGCCTTCAAGCCTTCAAGCCCTCAAGCCTTCAAGCCCTCAAGCCTTCAAGCCTTCAAGCCTTCAAGCCTTCAAGCCTTCAAGCCCTCAAGCCTTCAAGCCTTCAAGCCTTCAAGCCTTCAACCCTTCAAGCCTTCAAGCCTTCAAGCCTTCAAGCCTTCAAGCCCTCAAGCCTTCAAGCCCTCAAGCCTTCAAGCCTTCAAGCCCTCAAGCCTTCAAGCCTTCAAGCCTTCAAGCCCTCAAGCCTTCAAGCCTTCAAGCCCTCAAGCCTTCAAGCCCTCAAGCCTTCAAGCCTTCAAGCCTTCAAGCCTTCAAGCCCTCAAGCCTTCAAGCCTTCAAGCCTTCAAGCCCTCAAGCCTTCAAGCCTTCAAGCCTTCAAGCCTTCAAGCCCTCAAGCCCTCAAGCCTTCAAGCCTTCAAGCCTTCAAGCCTTCAAGCCCTCAAGCCTTCAAGCCTTCAAGCCTTCAAGCCTTCAAGCCTTCAAGCCTTCAAGCCTTCAAGCCTTCAAGCCCTCAAGCCTTCAAGCCTTCAAGCCTTCAAGCCCTCAAGCCTTCAAGCCTTCAATCCGTCAAGCATTCAAGCCTTCAAGCCTTCAACCCTTCAAGCCTTCAACCCTTCAAGCCTTCAAGCCTTCAAGCCTTCAAGCCTTCAAGCCTTCAAGCCTTCAAGCCTTCAAGCCTTCAAGCCCTCAAGCCTTCAAGCCTTCAAGCCTTCAAGCCTTCAAGCCTTCAAGCCCTCAAGCCTTCAAGCCTTCAAGCCCTCAAGCCCTCAAGCCTTCAAGCCTTCAAGCCTTCAAGCCTTCAAGCCTTCAAGCCTTCAAGCCTTCAAGCCCTCAAGCCTTCAAGCCCTCAAGCCTTCAAGCCTTCAAGCCCTCAAGCCTTCAAGCCTTCAATCCGTCAAGCCTTCAAGCCTTCAAGCCTTCAAGCCTTCAATCCTTCAAGCCTTCAAGCCTTCAAGCCTTCAAGCCTTCAAGCCTTCAAGCCTTCAAGCCTTCAAGCCTTCAAGCCTTCAAGCCTTCAAGCCCTCAAGCCTTCAAGCCTTCAAGCCCTCAAGCCTTCAAGCCTTCAAGCCTTCAAGCTTTCAAGCCTTCAAGCCCTCAAGCTTTCAAGCCCTCAAGCCTTCAAGCCTTCAAGCCCTCAAGCCTTCAAGCCTTCAATCCGTCAAGCCTTCAAGCCTTCAAGCCTTCAAGCCTTCAATCCTTCAAGCCTTCAAGCCTTCAAGCCTTCAAGCCTTCAAGCCTTCAAGCCTTCAAGCCTTCAAGCCTTCAAGCCCTCAAGCCTTCAAGCCCTCAAGCCCTCAAGCCTTCAAGCCTTCAAGCCTTCAAGCCTTCAAGCCTTCAAGCCCTCAAGCCTTCAAGCCTTCAAGCCTTCAAGCTTTCAAGCCTTCAAGCGTTCAAGCCTTCAAGCCCTCAAGCTTTCAAGCCCTCAAGCCTTCAAGCCTTCAAGCCCTCAAGCCTTCAAGCCTTCAATCCGTCAAGCCTTCAAGCCTTCAAGCCTTCAAGCCTTCAAGCCTTCAAGCCTTCAAGCCTTCAAGCCTTCAAGCCTTCAAGCCTTCAAGCCTTCAAGCCCTCAAGCCTTCAAGCCTTCAAGCCCTCAAGCCTTCAAGCCTTCAAGCCTTCAAGCCCTCAAGCCTTCAAGCCTTCAAGCCCTCAAGCCCTCAAGCCTTCAAGCCTTCAAGCCTTCAAGCCCTCAAGCCTTCAAGCCTTCAAGCCTTCAAGCCTTCAAGCCCTCAAGCCTTCAAGCCTTCAAGCCTTCAAGCCTTCAAGCCCTCAAGCCTTCAAGCCCTCAAGCCTTCAAGCCTTCAAGCCTTCAAGCCTTCAAGCATTCAAGCCCTCAAGCCTTCAAGCCTTCAAGCCTTCAAGCCTTCAAGCCTTCAAGCCTTCAACCCTTCAAGCCTTCAAGCCTTCAAGCCTTCAAGCCTTAAGGTTTTCAAGCCCTCAAGCCTTCAAGCCTTCAAGCCTTCAAGCCTTCAAGCCTTCAAGCCCTCAAGCCTTCAAGCCTTCAAGCCCTCAAGCCTTCAAGCCTTCAAGCCTTCAAGCCTTCAAGCCTTCAAGCCCTCAAGCCTTCAAGCCTTCAAGCCTTCAAGCCCTCAAGCCTTCAAGCCTTCAAGCCTTCAAGCCTTCAAGCCCTCAAGCCTTCAAGCCTTCAAGCCTTCAAGCCCTCAAGCCTTCAAGCCTTCAAGCCTTCAAGCCTTCAAGCCTTCAAGCCTTCAAGCCTTCAAGCCTTCAAGCCCTCAAGCCTTCAAGCCTTCAAGCCCTCAAGCCTTCAAGCCTTCAAGCCTTCAAGCCTTCAAGCCTTCAAGCCCTCAAGCCTTCAAGCCTTCAAGCCCTCAAGCCTTCAAGCCTTCAAGCCTTCAAGCCTTCAAGCCTTCAAGCCCTCAAGCCTTCAAGCCTTCAAGCTTTGAAGCTTTCAAGCGTTCAAGCGTTCAAGCCTTCAAGCCCTCAAGATTTCAAGCCCTCAAGCCTTCAAGCCTTCAAGCCCTCAAGCCTTCAAGCATTCAATCCGTCAAGCCTTCAAGCCTTCAAGCCTTCAAGCCTTCAAGCCTTCAAGCCTTCAAGCCTTCAAGCCTTCAAGCCTTCAAGCCTTCAAGCCCTCAAGCCTTCAAGCCTTCAAGCCCTCAAGCCTTCAAGCCTTCAAGCCTTCAAGCCTTCAAGCCTTCAAGCCTTCAAGCCTTCAAGCCTTCAAGCCTTCAAGCCCTCAAGCCTTCAAGCCTTCAAGCCTTCAAGCCCTCAAGCCTTCAAGCCTTCAAGCCTTCAAGCCTTCAAGCCCTCAAGCCTTCAAGCCTTCAAGCCTTCAAGCCTTCAAGCCCTCAAGCCTTCAAGCCCTCAAGCCTTCAAGCCTTCAAGCCTTCAAGCCTTCAAGCCTTCAAGCCTTCAAGCCCTCAAGCCTTCAAGCCTTCAAGCCTTCAAGCCTTCAAGCCTTCAAGCCTTCAAGCCTTCAAGCCTTCAAGCCTTCAAGCTTTCAAGCCTTCAAGCCTTCAAGCCCTCAAGCCTTCAAGCCTTCAAGCCTTCAAGCCTTCAAGCCCTCAAGCCTTCAAGCCTTCAAGCCCTCAAGCCTTCAAGCCTTCAAGCCTTCAAGCCTTCAAGCCCTCAAGCCTTCAAGCCTTCAAGCCCTCAAGCCTTCAAGCCTTCAAGCCTTCAAGCCTTCAAGCCCTCAAGCCTTCAAGCCTTCAAGCCTTCAAGCTTTCAAGCATTCAAGTGTTCAAGCCTTCAAGCCCTCAAGCTTTCAAGCCCTCAAGCCTTTAAGCCTTCAAGCCCTCAAGCCTTCAAGCCTTCAATCCGTCAAGCCTTCAAGCCTTCAAGCCTTCAACCCTTCAAGCCTTCAAGCCTTCAAGCTTTCAAGCCTTCAAGCCTTCAAGCCTTCAAGCCCTCAAGCCTTCAAGCCTTCAAGCCCTCAAGCCTTCAAGCCTTCAAGCCCTCAAGCCTTCAAGCCTTCAAGCCTTCAAGCCTTCAAGCTTTCAAGCCTTCAAGCCTTCAAGCCCTCAAGCCTTCAAGCCCTCAAGCCCTCAAGCCTTCAAGCCTTCAAGCCTTCAATCCGTAAAAGCCTTCAAGCCTTCAGGCCTTCAAGCCTTCAAGCCTTCAAGCCTTCAAGCCTTCAACCCTTCAAGCCTTCAAGCCTTCAAGCCTTCAAGCCTTCAAGCCTTCAAGCCCTCAAGCCTTCAAGCCTTCAAGCCTTCAAGCCCTCAAGCCTTCAAGCCTTCAAGCCTTCAAGCCTTCAAGCCCTCAAGCCTTCAAGCCTTCAAGCCTTCAAGCCTTCAAGCCCTCAAGCCTTCAAGCCCTCAAGCCTTCAAGCCTTCAAGCCTTCAAGCCTTCAAGCCTTCAAGCCCTCAAGCCTTCAAGCCTTCAAGCCTTCAAGCCTTCAAGCCTTCAAGCCTTCAAGCCTTCAAGCCTTCAAGCTTTCAAGCCTTCAAGCCTTCAAGCCCTCAAGCCTTCAAGCCTTCAAGCCTTCAAGCCTTCAAGCCCTCAAGCCTTCAAGCCTTCAAGCCCTCAAGCCTTCAAGCCTTCAAGCCTTCAAGCCTTCAAGCCTTCAAGCCCTCAAGCCTTCAAGCCTTCAAGCCCTCAAGCCTTCAAGCCTTCAAGCCTTCAAGCCTTCAAGCCTTCAAGCCTTCAAGCCCTCAAGCCTTCAAGCCTTCAAGCCTTCAAGCTTTCAAGCATTCAAGTGTTCAAGCCTTCAAGCCCTCAAGCTTTCAAGCCCTCAAGCCTTTAAGCCTTCAAGCCCTCAAGCTTTCAAGCCTTCAATCCGTCAAGCCTTCAAGCCTTCAAGCCTTCAACCCTTCAAGCCTTCAAGCCTTCAAGCTTTCAAGCCTTCAAGCCTTCAAGCCTTCAAGCCCTCAAGCCTTCAAGCCTTCAAGCCCTCAAGCCTTCAAGCCTTCAAGCCTTCAAGCCTTCAAGCCTTCAAGCCTTCAAGCCTTCAAGCTTTCAAGCCTTCAAGCCTTCAAGCCCTCAAGCCTTCAAGCCCTCAAGCCCTCAAGCCTTCAAGCCTTCAAGCCTTCAATCCGTAAAAGCCTTCAAGCCTTCAGGCCTTCAAGCCTTCAAGCCTTCAAGCCTTCAAGCCTTCAACCCTTCAAGCCTTCAAGCCTTCAAGCCTTCAAGCCCTCAAGCCTTCAAGCCTTCAAGCCTTCAATCCGTAAAAGCCTTCAAGCCTTCAGGCCTTCAAGCCTTCAAGCCTTCAAGCCTTCAAGCCTTCAACCCTTCAAGCCTTCAAGCCTTCAAGCCTTCAAGCCTTCAAGCCTTCAAGCCCTCAAGCCTTCAAGCCTTCAAGCCTTCAAGCCCTCAAGCCTTCAAGCCTTCAAGCCTTCAAGCCTTCAAGCCCTCAAGCCTTCAAGCCTTCAAGCCTTCAAGCCTTCAAGCCCTCAAGCCTTCAAGCCCTCAAGCCTTCAAGCCTTCAAGCCTTCAAGCCTTCAAGCCTTCAAGCCTTCAAGCCCTCAAGCCTTCAAGCCTTCAAGCCTTCAAGCCTTCAAGCCTTCAAGCCTTCAAGCCTTCAAGCCTTCAAGCTTTCAAGCCTTCAAGCCTTCAAGCCCTCAAGCCTTCAAGCCTTCAAGCCTTCAAGCCTTCAAGCCCTCAAGCCTTCAAGCCTTCAAGCCCTCAAGCCTTCAAGCCTTCAAGCCTTCAAGCCTTCAAGCCCTCAAGCCTTCAAGCCTTCAAGCCCTCAAGCCTTCAAGCCTTCAAGCCTTCAAGCCTTCAAGCCTTCAAGCCCTCAAGCCTTCAAGCCTTCAAGCCTTCAAGCTTTCAAGCATTCAAGTGTTCAAGCCTTCAAGCCCTCAAGCTTTCAAGCCCTCAAGCCTTTAAGCCTTCAAGCCCTCAAGCCTTCAAGCCTTCAATCCGTCAAGCCTTCAAGCCTTCAAGCCTTCAACCCTTCAAGCCTTCAAGCCTTCAAGCTTTCAAGCCTTCAAGCCTTCAAGCCTTCAAGCCCTCAAGCCTTCAAGCCTTCAAGCCCTCAAGCCTTCAAGCCTTCAAGCCTTCAAGCCTTCAAGCCTTCAAGCCTTCAAGCCTTCAAGCTTTCAAGCCTTCAAGCCTTCAAGCCCTCAAGCCTTCAAGCCCTCAAGCCTTCAAGCCTTCAAGCCTTCAATCCGTAAAAGCCTTCAAGCCTTCAGGCCTTCAAGCCTTCAAGCCTTCGACCCTTCAAGCCATCAAGCCTTCAAGCCTTCAAGCCCTCAAGCCTTCAAGCCTTCAAGCCCTCAAGCCTTCAAGCCTTCAAGCCTTCAAGCCTTCAAGCCTTCAAGCTTTCAAGCCTTCAAGCCTTCAAGCCCTCAAGCCTTCAAGCCTTCAAGCCTTCAAGCCTTCAAGCCTTCAAGCCCTCAAGCCTTCAAGCCTTCAAGCCCTCAAGCCTTCAAGCCTTCAAGCCTTCAAGCCCTCAAGCCT
This sequence comes from Closterium sp. Yama58-4, assembly GCA_947470075.1. Classification (NCBI taxonomy): domain Eukaryota; kingdom Viridiplantae; phylum Streptophyta; class Zygnematophyceae; order Desmidiales; family Closteriaceae; genus Closterium; species Closterium sp. Yama58-4. The sequence continues at coordinate 155,227 of CANIUD010000467.1, forward strand.
TCAAGCCTTCAAGCCCTCAAGCCTTCAAGCCTTCAAGCCTTCAAGCCTTCAAGCCTTCAATCCTTCAAGCCTTCAAGCCTTCAAGCCCTCAAGCCTTCAAGCCTTCAAGCCTTCAAGCCTTCAAGCCTTCAAACGTTCAAGCCCTCAAGCCTTCAAGTCTTCAAGCCTTCAAGCCTTCAAGCCCTCAAGCCTTCAAGCCTTCAAGCCTTCAAGCCTTCAAGCCCTCAAGCCCTCAAGCCTTCAAGCCTTCAAGCCTTCAAGCCTTCAAGCCTTCAACCCTTCAAGCCTTCAAGCCTTCAAGCCTTCAAGCCTTCAAGCCTTCAAGCCCTCAAGCCTTCAAGCCTTCAAGCCTTCAAGCCCTCAAGCCTTCAAGCCTTCAAGCCCTCAAGCCTTCAAGCCTTCAAGCCTTCAAGCCTTCAAGCCTTCAAGCTTTCAAGCCTTCAAGCATTCAAGCCCTCAAGCCTTCAAGCCTTCAAGCCTTCAAGCCTTCAAGCCTTCAAGCCTTCAAGCCCTCAAGCCTTCAAGCCTTCAAGCCTTCAAGCCTTCAAGCCCTCAAGCCTTCAAGCCCTCAAGCCTTCAAGCCTTCAAGCCTTCAAGCCTTCAAGCCTTCAAGCCCTCAAGCCTTCAAGCCTTCAAGCCTTCAAGCCTTCAAGCCTTCAAGCCTTCAAGCCTTCAAGCCTTCAAGCCCTCAAGCCTTCAAGCCCTCAAGCCTTCAAGCCTTCAAGCCTTCAAGCCTTCAACCCTTCAACCCTTCAAGCCTTCAAGCCTTCAAGCCTTCAAGCCTTCAAGCCGTCAAGTCTTCAAGCCTTCAAGCTTTCAAGCCTTCAAGCCCTCAAGCCTTCAAGCCTTCAAGCCCTCAAGCCTTCAAGCCCTCAAGCCCTCAAGCCCTCAAGCCCTCAAGCCTTCAAGCCTTCAAGCATCCAAGCCTTCAAGCCTTCAAGCCTTCAAGCCTTCAAGCCCTCAAGCCTTCAAGCCTTCAAGCCTTCAAGCCTTCAAGCCTTCAAGCCTTCAAGCCTTCAAGCCTTCAACCCTTCAAGCCTTCAAGCCTTCAAGCCTTCAAGCCCTCAAGCCTTCAAGCCTTCAAGCCCTCAAGCCTTCAAGCCTTCAACCCTTCAAGCCTTCAAGCCTTCAAGCTTTCAAGCCTTCAAGCCTTCAAGCTTTCAAGCCTTCAAGCCTTCAAGCCCTCAAGCCTTCAAGCCTTCAAGCCTTCAAGCCTTCAAGCCTTCAAGCCTTCAAGCCTTCAACCCTTCAAGAACTCAAGCCTTCAAACCATCAAGCCTTCAAGCCTTCAAGCCCTCAAGCCTTCAAGCCCTCAAGCCCTCAAGCCTTCAAGCCTTCAAGCCTTCAATCCGTAAAAGCCTTCAAGCCTTCAGGCCTTCAAGCCTTCAAGCCTTCGACCCTTCAAGCCATCAAGCCTTCAAGCCTTCAAGCCCTCAAGCCTTCAAGCCTTCAAGCCCTCAAGCCTTCAAGCCTTCAAGCCTTCAAGCCTTCAAGCCTTCAAGCTTTCAAGCCTTCAAGCCTTCAAGCCCTCAAGCCTTCAAGCCTTCAAGCCTTCAAGCCTTCAAGCCTTCAAGCCCTCAAGCCTTCAAGCCTTCAAGCCCTCAAGCCTTCAAGCCTTCAAGCCTTCAAGCCCTCAAGCCTTCAAGCCTTCAAGCCCTCAAGCCTTCAAGCCTTCAAGCCTTCAAGCCTTCAAGCCTTCAATCCTTCAAGCCTTCAAGCCTTCAAGCCCTCAAGCCCTCAAGCCTTCAAGCCTTCAAGCCTTCAAGCCTTCAAACGTTCAAGCCCTCAAGCCTTCAAGTCTTCAAGCCTTCAAGCCTTCAAGCCCTCAAGCCTTCAAGCCTTCAAGCCTTCAAGCCTTCAAGCCCTCAAGCCCTCAAGCCTTCAAGCCTTCAAGCCTTCAAGCCTTCAAGCCTTCAACCCTTCAAGCCTTCAAGCCTTCAAGCCTTCAAGCCTTCAAGCCTTCAAGCCCTCAAGCCTTCAAGCCTTCAAGCCTTCAAGCCCTCAAGCCTTCAAGCCTTCAAGCCCTCAAGCCTTCAAGCCTTCAAGCCTTCAAGCCTTCAAGCCTTCAAGCTTTCAAGCCTTCAAGCCTTCAAGCCTTCAAGCCTTCAAGCCTTCAAGCCTTCAAGCCTTCAAGCCTTCAAGCCTTCAAGCCCTCAAGCCTTCAAGCCTTCAAGCCTTCAAGCCTTCAAGCCTTCAAGCCTTCAAGCCCTCAAGCCTTCAAGCCTTCAAGCCTTCAAGCCTTCAAGCCTTCAAGCCCTCAAGCCTTCAAGCCTTCAAGCCTTCAAGCCTTCAAGCCTTCAAGCCCTCAAGCCTTCAAGCCTTCAAGCCTTCAAGCCTTCAAGCCTTCAAGCCCTCAAGCCTTCAAGCCTTCAAGCCTTCAAGCCTTCAACCCTTCAAGCCTTCAAGCCTTCAAGCCTTCAAGCCTTCAAGCCTTCAAGCCCTCAAGCCTTCAAGCCTTCAAGCCTTCAAGCCTTCAAGCCCTCAAGCCTTCAAGCCTTCAAGCCCTCAAGCCTTCAAGCCCTCAAGCCCTCAAGCCCTCAAGCCCTCAAGCCTTCAAGCCTTCAAGCATCCAAGCCTTCAAGCCTTCAAGCCTTCAAGCCTTCAAGCCCTCAAGCCTTCAAGCCTTCAAGCCTTCAAGCCTTCAAGCCTTCAAGCCTTCAAGCCTTCAAGCCTTCAACCCTTCAAGCCTTCAAGCCTTCAAGCCTTCAAGCCCTCAAGCCTTCAAGCCTTCAAGCCCTCAAGCCTTCAAGCCTTCAAGCCTTCAAGCCTTCAAGCCTTCAAGCCTTCAAGCCTTCAAGCCTTCAAGCCTTCAAGCCTTCAAGCCTTCAAGCCCTCAAGCCTTCAAGCCTTCAAGCCTTCAAGCCTTCAAGCCTTCAAGCCTTCAAGCCTTCAACCCTCAGAACTCAAGCCTTCAAGCCATCAAGCCTTCAAGCCTTCAAGCCCTCAAGCCTTCAAGCCCTCAAGCCCTCAAGCCTTCAAGCCTTCAAGCCTTCAAGCCCTCAAGCCTTCAAGCCTTCAAGCCTTCAAGCCTTCAAGCCTTCAACCCTTCAAGCCTTCAAGCCTTCAAGCCTTCAAGCCCTCAAGCCTTCAAGCCTTCAAGCCCTCAAGCCTTCAAGCCTTCAAGCCTTCAAGCCTTCAAGCCTTCAAGCCTTCAAGCCTTCAAGCCTTCAAGCCCTCAAGCCTTCAAGCCTTCAAGCCCTCAAGCCTTCAAGCCTTCAAGCCCTCAAGCCTTCAAGCCTTCAAGCCTTCAAGCCTTCAAGCCCTCAAGCCTTCAAGCCTTCAAGCCTTCAAGCCTTCAAGCCTTCAAGCCTTCAAGCCTTCAAGCCTTCAAGCCTTCAAGCCTTCAAGCCTTCAAGCCCTCAAGCCTTCAAGCCTTCAAGCCTTCAAGCCTTCAAGCCTTCAAGCCTTCAAGCCTTCAAGCCTTCAAGCCTTCAAGCCCTCAAGCCTTCAAGCCTTCAAGCCTTCAAGCCTTCAAGCCCTCAAGCCTTCAAGCCTTCAAGCCTTCAAGCCTTCAAGCCCTCAAGCCCTCAAGCCTTCAAGCCTTCAAGCCTTCAAGCCTTCAAGCCTTCAAGCCTTCAAGCCTTCAAGCCTTCAAGCCTTCAAGCCTTCAAGCCTTCAAGCCTTCAAGCCTTCAAGCCTTCAAGCCTTCAAGCCTTCAAGCCTTCAAGCCTTCAAGCCTTCAAGCATTCAAGCCTTCAAGCCTTCAAGCCTTCAAGCTTTCAAGCCTTCAAGCCTTCAAGCCCTCAAGCCTTCAAGCCTTCAAGCCTTCAAGCCTTCAAGCCTTCAAGCCTTCAAGCCCTCAAGCCTTCAAGCCTTCAAGCCTTCAAGCCTTCAAGCCCTCAAGCCTTCAAGCCCTCAAGCCTTCAAGCCTTCAAGCCTTCAAGCCTTCAAGCCTTCAAGCCCTCAAGCCTTCAAGCCTTCAAGCCTTCAAGCCTTCAAGCCTCCAGCCTTCAAGCCTTCAAGCCTTCAAGCCTTCAAGCCTTCAAGCCTTCAAGCCCTCAAGCCTTCAAGCCTTCAAGCCTTCAAGCCTTCAAGCCTTCAAGCCTTCAAGCCTTCAAGCCTTCAAGCCTTCAAGCCTTCAAGCCTTCAAGCCTTCAAGCCTTCAAGCTTTCAAGCCTTCAAGCCCTCAAGCCTTCAAGCCTTCAAGCCCTCAAGCCTTCAAGCCTTCAAGCCCTCAAGCCCTCAAGCCCTCAAGCCTTCAAGCCTTCAAGCA
>CANIUD010000468.1:0-98630 GCA_947470075.1 Closterium sp. Yama58-4
CAGGACCTGAAGGAGAGGCAATAACGAAGTAGCACGACAAAACTACTATCAGAAGACAGTCGGCTACCGTGCGGACCCAGCAACATGGCACCAACGGCTGGGGCATCCCTCTCACGCCACGCTAAAAAATTCTCTCAAGGCCGGAGTCTTCGATGACAACGCACTTCTCCTCCCCGAGACGGCTCCCTCATTGCGGACTCTCCCAATCCGCCATGCATCGTTTGCCCAACCGCATCGCTCAATCACCAGCCATTCCCTGACTTACCTCCGGGGTACGAACGCTATAAGCCGGTGGATAAAGTCTACAGTGATTTCATAGTACTCAGCCAGGAGGGCTTGAAGGGGAGCAGTACACGCTTACCTTCATCGACGCCTCTACGCGCTACGTTTGGGCCATCAACACCGACTGCAGGTCACTGGCCTTCGAGTGCTTCATTGCGTGGATGAAGCGAGTCGAGCGACAGTCAGGGCTAAAACTCAAGGCCTGGCAGACTGACGGAGCCCTAGAATTCTTTTCAGACGAGTTCAAGGAGCTCTTCAAGCAGAAGGGGATTGAGCACCTGGTGTCCCTGCCCTACGCTCACCAACAGCAAGGTGTAGCACAACGGACAAACAGGAGCCTCGCCACGCGGATGAGGGCCCTGATGAAGCAGTCGGCCATCCCAACCAAATACTGGCCGTTTGCGATGAATCACGCTGTTCGGCTGCACAACTTGCTGTCCTCGCGAAGCCTCAAGGACAACAATTCTCCTTACCGGGCATGGACGGGCAGAAAAGCAGATACACGTCTGCTTCGGGTGTTCGGCTGCATGGTACAGTACAGGACCCCACACTGCGAGGACGGGAAAATTTGCTGACCGAGCACGATGGGGCATCCACCTCGGAATCGAAAAGGAATTCAAGGCGTGGATCGTGCTGGACTACGCGACACACGAGGTGACAAAATCACGTGACTGCATCTTCTACGAGAAGCTGACCCTGCCTCTTTTCAAGGAGCACCAGGAAGCCGACAAACTGCCAGAGAGGCACTTTGAGGGCCACCGCAGTTTCGCCACGTCACACGACGAAGCTGACCTGGCCGAGGATGCAGACGCACCTGATGTCACTCCCATGGACTCTGCTCCGAACATCCCCCTTACAAGCCAATTCGGAACTCCGATATTCGTGCCCGTACACCAACCCGATCCGGACGATATAACACGTGAAGCTTATGACTACAACAGTGAAGCGCGCCGCTCACCCGATGCCGAGTTACCACAACCCAACCTGTCGCAAGACACCCTCCACCTCGGGAACGACAGTGATGACGACGTGGTCGAAGTTACCAGCTTCCACGACTACGATCGCCTTCACTACGAAAAGACCAACGAAACCGGTCTTCGGGTTCTCGGTCTCACCGTCGCTGTTCGCCACACACCTCGCCAAAGGAACCAACTACCGTCCGACAAGCCCTGTCTGGTCCCGACAGTGACAAATGGAGAGCAGCCATGGCCGCCGAAATCGCGTCGCTGAAGAAACGCGGAACCTGGAAGCTGGTCCCACGATCGTCGGCCAAGGGGAGAAAAATTCTCAGCGGCAAATGGGTTTTCCGCATCAAAACTCTCGCCGATGGCTCGATCGACAAGTACAAGGCGCGCTGGGTGGTGCGGGGATTCGAGCAGACTCACCTGGTGGATTTCACTCTCACCTACGCTCCAGTCGGCCGTCACACCTCGGTGCGCATTCTCATCTGCATCGCCGCCGTCAAACAGCGACCACTCCGGCAAATCGACGTCGGCAGCGCTTTCCTGTACGCTCCCGTCGATGCCATCATCTTCGTCGAGCAGCCGCACGCATTCGAAGAAAATGACGGCGCCGTGTGCCTCCTCCAAAAGTCTCTCTACGGAATCAAGCAAGCTCCTCGCCTATGGCAACAGTACCTCCATTCCGTCCTCCTTGAGCTCGGCTTCACTCAGCTACCACATGACCTTGGCATGTACCGGCGCGAATCGCGGGGAAAGTTCATCCTCCTCGTCGCTTACGTCGACAACCTTCTCTACACCGGCGACGACACGGAGCTGCTGGACCAGTTTGAGGCCGACATCAAGGAAAAACTGGAAGTGACCGTCAACCACAACGTCACTCAGTTCCTCGGCCTCAACGTAACTCAGTCCGCCTCCTCCATTCACCTCTCCGCCGCCAAGTACGCCGAGACCCTCGCGAAGCGGTTCGCCATCGCCCCCATCAACCTCGCCACCCCCTATCGCACTCCTCCTCCTAACCACGAGCCCGACACCACGCCACTCTCTCCCGGCGACCATCGTCTCTCTCAGCAGCAGCTGGGATGTCTCTTGTTCGCCGCCGTCACGTGCCGGCCCGATCTCTCCTACGTCGCAAGCCAGCTCGCACAGTACCTGAAGCGACCTGAAGGGGAGAATCTACTGGATCTACGCCGAGCACTGCAGTACTTCATCTCCACTCCCGACGTCGGTCTCACCTACGAAGCTAACCTCACCGCTATTCTGCTGCTCCATGGCTACGGAGATGTTGACAACAGACGCTCCCGCACAGGATTCATTTTTCAACTCCAACCTGCTGGACTCATCTCTTGGAACTCCCAGAAACAGGAACTCATCGCCCTTTCGTCAGCAGAAGCAGAATTCATCGCAGCTAGCGCAGCTGTTCGCGAAGGACTGTACCTGATGGAGCTCCTGCAAGAGGCGAAGGTGACGATGAACGGGCACTTCACGTTACTCTGCGACAATCAGAGCGCGATAAAGATCGCGAACAAGCCCGGCTTCGTCAACCGCACCAAACACATCGGCCTTCGTTACTTCTTCGTGAAGGACGAAATCGACAAAGGGAGAGTCAAGCTGACGTACTGCCCGACCGGTGACATGGCAGCCGATTTCCTGACGAAGAAACTGCCACGTCAGCAGTACCAGCACTGCGCCGACCTCTGCGGGATTACCAAGAAATCCTACATGGCCCACCTTCAGGAATGAAGGGGAGTGTTGGAATAACCGAAAGGTTATATAAGCATTCCTGAAGTTATTTCACTGTACCGATACCGCAATAGCTCATATAGAGCACGCGGAATGTCTAGGGTCACCCGAAGGTCAACCGTCTGAGAAAGTCAACGGTCGTGACCCTTGACGATCCAGTAACCGCGCGACAGTTAACAGTCTGCAACACGGTAACTGTCGAGGATAGCAATAGTCGCGGTTACTGTAGTTATACAGTTGAATAAGGGAATGTACCCCTCAGAGTACATGGCTAGCTAGATTTCTATTTAATCTCTTGTACTCTTATCTTTGATCATCTTGTTCTCTTTCAATTACCATTCAACAAAGTCATTACAGAGACTTCATTGTCTCCTCTCAGACTTAACAGAATCTATCCTGTCCACTGGATCCTTGGTTGTATCAGCAATAGTCACAAAAGTAATGTTTGAAACGGGTGCACGCCGATTACAGCCGTAGGAGGTACACACTACAGCGTATTACCGTGTGACGTTGATGCATGTCTTTTAGTGCCGTTGGATGTTTCCTACCCTCGTTCCGCCTCAACAGCTTCAGTCACCCGCTGTCTACACATGATGCCCGTTTGAGCCCCCCGACCTTGCCTTACCCTCTGGGCTTATAAGCGATTCTTGCATTTCGTGGAGGTTTCGTCAATTCGCTTCGGGCAAAAAGGGCTTATAAAAAACAATTGTAACTCACCGTTGACTGTCTGACTGCAGTCTCTTCAGTCAGACTTCAGTTTCTGTGGTTCGGGTTGGTCAACGTGCTTGTAACGTGGGTGCTTCCTCACGGCACAAAACCCACGGGTGCAAGGTTTCCGTCAGGTACGGGGCAATTTCGTGGGCAGTGGGTGGGCATCAGGTGTACAGTTGTTGCTGCAGCAAACGTCCGCCATTTACGGAACAGAACAATCCATCCCTTCGCACTCGGGCAGACCAAAACACCGCGGTCCACCACCAATCCATCCCAAGAACCCCCGCAAGAATCAGAGATGTGTTCGGTTCGGTTCGGTTCTTCCACGCTGTCTGGACTCCAAAAAGGCAGCACCAATGTGGCGCCAAGCAGGGGTGGCGGCGTGGTTTCCTTCGGGTCTTTCTTTCGCGCGGCTGGCAACGTGGCCCTCTTTGTCGTGCTGGCGGGGTTCACCTGTTTCCCTCGCTGCCGAAGGCATCGCAAAACCCTTTCGTCAGCATGAACTCGCAGTTTCGTCGCACGTCGCGAAATTGTGGCGCGCTGCAAATGCAAGCTGTGCGTGCGGCGAGAGCCTTCCCAACGTTTGCGGAGGAGGGGTCGGGGAGCAAAATGGGTAAATGATTTGCTTGCTACGCGTACCTCAATCAGGCATGCGCTGGGGGCTGAAGGCAAGTTAGCAGATTCACGACATTTAGCAGATCATCTCATTCCTTGGTCTTGCATACACGAAGCACCAGCCGTAGTGCTAGACAACCGCACAACCGCGAGTCACCATACATTCTGCCCTAGACGAGCGTTTTTCGAACAGATGGATACTAAGGCCCCAACTGCCAGTCGCAATCCGAGCAAGGACCGCTTCAAGTTGGCCCGTTTCCCTACGATTCGACCCGCTGCGCCCACTCTTCTCTCCACCTCTCTAAACGGCGCGGCTCCCGCACTTCACGCGAATATTCACGGCGTCCTCCTCTCCCGCCTCGACGCGCCCGCGTCATCCCCCTCCCTCACCCGTCCTTCCGTCGATTGCTCACTGGAATGGACATCGCCCGCGCAGGCTCCTGACCGTTCCTCCGCTGCGCCACTCCGCTTCCCTCAGGAAATATTCCCCCCACATTCCGCAAGCGCGCTCTCCGACCACTCCGCGCGCGCGGCAGCGGGCGAGCCACGTCTCTCCAACTTCTTACCACCTCCTCCCCCCGAGTCGGCCCCGCTCGACACCCGTGGCGCGCCCACCAGAGCGTCGCCTCGAAGTCGCGCCATCGCTGGTCGTAGCGCGTCGCTTCCGGAATCCGCGTCGCGTGACGCGATCGCGCGAGCGTCTCTGCCGAAGCGATGGCTGTCGAGTCCCTCTCTTCCCCTGCTCGAATCTTCCAGTTTTGACGCTAATTCCCGGTCGGACGGGCGACAGCAGTGCGCGCAGCCGATGCGGGACTATTCATTCGTGCCTTCGTGCGCCGATGCTGTAGCACGCGTTGGTGCTGCGCACTTGCTCCGCCAGACCCTGCCGCCCGCAGCGACGCTCCACGCGCCGGGAATCCGGCCGGAGGGGGAAGGGGTGTTGCGGCGGCAGCGGTCGCTTCCGCGAAGTATCACTTGTTGCTAAGGACGGAAGTGCGGGGACAAGCGAGATTGCGGAGACAAGCGTGAAGGATTTTGAGCTTCGGGTTAGGGTAGGCCCAGCCTTCCGCCTATCAGCATGAGGCATGGCAGGTCGGCCGGGGCGAGCAGTACAATTGGCTAGGAAGGAAGGAATACTCAACCGAGGTTGAACCGATTTGAGGCATGCCGAGGGGACTACGCCTGCTTCAAGATCTTCAATATGCAGAGAGTTGATTGGAATGGGTGTTGTTGACAGCAACTCTGAATACGTGCAATTCAGCTACTGCCCCACCAATGGAATAGTGCCAACCAGCTGCCGTTAGCTATACCCCCCTAATGTCTGCACTAGATGCCGATGCTGCCCCTACTCCCAAGCTCATCAACTCTCAATACATTATAAGAGTTGTTCTGTGTTTATTTGAAAAATGTGACCTGATAAAGATGGCCTTTCTTTCTGTGTTACAGTTCCCTCAAAAGAGCCTCTTCTCATAGGCCACAAGGCCATGCACCCCACCCTCCGCCTGCGCCGCCCCCGTGCGCACCTGCATTGCATAGATGATGGCCAGGCAGCGAATGAATGGGAGGAAAAAGAGTCAAGGAAGGGGAATGAGTGCAGGGGAAACACCGCAAATCAACACGCCCTTATTCCCATCACTCCCACCTCGCTGTTCCTTCACTCACTTCCGGTTGATCCACTCACACCACCGAACCCGTATCCTACCACCACGCTACCCAACCCACTCTCTCCCCCACCCTTATCTCTCACCTCCAGCCCAAATTACCCTGTCAGCAGCGCCGCATGCAGCCCCCCCACCCATTGGAATGCAGCTCCTGAGCTCGGCCCCCCTTGCTTCCCTTCCCAACCCTTCTACCCAACCGTCTAGCCACTCTTCCACCCACCCCCCCAATTCCTGCCCACGCCTCTCACCTCCAGTCTGATCTCCCCCGCCCGCAGAGCCTCATGCAGCTCGCCCACGGACTGGACGCCCAGGTCCTGCAGGCCCTGGCGGGCAGCGTGCGCGGTGAAGGGCAGGAGGCGCAGCAGCGACCCCTTGGCCCTCACCTCGCCCTCCACGCCCTGCGCCACCTTCAGCTGCGCCCCCTCCCCCAGGTACCGGCTGTCACTGCCCTTCTTTTGCGCTGCTAGCGACCCCATCCCCCTGTACTTCTTCACCCGTACACCATCCTGGGATTGGGGAGGAAGGGAGGGGAAGGGGGAGGGCAGGACACCTTCAGCTGCGCCCCCTCCCCCAGGTACCGGCTGTCACTGCCCTTCTTTGGGCTGCTAGTGAGCCCATCCCCCTGTACTTCTTCACCCGTACACCGTCCTGCTTGGAGTGGGGAGGAAACGCAGAGGGGAAGAGCCGGGGGAAGTGGAGGAGTGGGAGAGGAAGAGGGGGAGCGGAGGTAGGGGGAGAACAGGGAGATGGGGGAGAGGGACAGGGCAGAGATGAGCACAGATTAATGGTTGTGACACCTTCAGCTGCGCCGCTTCCCCCAGATACCGGCTGTCACTGCCCTTCTTTTGGGCTGCTAGCGACCCCATCCCCCTGTACTTCTTCACGCGCAGCCGTCCTGTGATTGGGGGGGAGGGGGATGGGGGCGGGTAGGGGAGAGCGGGGTGTGGGGGATGGGGGATGGTTGTGACACCTTCAGCTGCGCCGCTTCCCCCAGATACCGGCTGTCACTGCCCTTCTTTTGGGCTGCTAGCGACCCCATCCCCCTGTACTTCTTCACGCGCAGCCGTCCTGTGATTGGGGGGGAGGGGGATGGGGGCGGGTAGGGGAGAGCGGGGTGTGGGGGATGGGGAGGGGGCGATTATCATCTCAATCCTTTCAGGAGTGGGAAAGAGATGAGGGCGGGGGGTACTAATAAAAGGGGATCGGGGTGACGAGAGTACAAGCTGAGTGGAGTTGAGATCAGATGGAGCAGCACGCTGACATGGCAGTCCACTCAAAAGTCAACCTAGTCAAGAACGCAAGGCAGTCAGTCCACGCCAGTCAAAGGCGGTCAACACCAGTCAGCGCCAGTCAACGCCAGCCACGCACCCGAATGTACGTTTGCCCGGGCGCCTCATCGGTGCCTGCGAGGAAGCTTCCAACCATGACAGAGGAGGCGCCGAGGGCGAGGGCCTTGATGAAATGCCCCGTGTTACTCACCCCGCCATCCGCTATCACTGGCACCTCCCCCATTGCGTGTGCCAGGCTTGCTACCTTGAACACCGCTGCTGCCTGTAGGAGTGGGGCGCGATGGGTGGGGGGAGAGGTGCGAGGGGAGGAGAGGGGCGCGCAAGAGGGGCAAGAGACGTGCATTCATAGACACGGCCCGGGATAGGGCAGCGCAGCCGCAGGAACCACTTCCTCGAGGCTCACCGCCTCACCTGCCCCCAAAACACTTTTGATTCGAGCCGACCCACAAAACATGCCTCTCAGCTGCCCCCTGTCACCCCGCCTCGCCTGCCCCCCGCCCATGGCGAGGACTTCCTGTGTGGTGCAGATAGATCCCATGCCCCTGTGGTGCACACTTCACCATTTCCCCTAGACTCACCCGTCCCTGTGCTCACCTGCCCCCTGCCCACGGCGCAGACTTCCTGGGTGGTGCAGATAGAACCAGACCCCATGCCCACCCGAATGCCGTCCGCACCCCCCTCTATCAGCCGCCGCGCCTGCATGGTGGGCGCAAGGGGGGGGGGAGGGGAAGCAAAGGGAGGAGGGGGAGGTTGGCAGGAGGCAGTCAGTCAGAAAGGGGCAATCGAGAATGGAGAACGTACGGCAGCTACTGAGGCATCCACCTGTGCGTGCCGCTCACCTGTCATGCCACGCCATGCCCCTCCCTCACCTGCCGTGTGGTAACCACATTCCCTGCAATAATCTGCAGGTCGGGGAACTGGCGCTTGCAGTGTGCGAGCATGGCGAGCTGGTACGAGGAGTCGCCCTGAGACGAGTCCAGCACCACGGCATCAACGCCCGCCTCCACCAGAGCCGCCACTCTCTCCCTGTCGCTATCTCTCGTGCCCACAGCCGCGCCCACCAGCGCCCTGCCGTCCGCCGCCAGGGAGGGCGGCCCGCGGGGGGGCAGGGCGACCTGCTGCTTCACCAGCGCACGCGTGAGGAGACCCTTGAGCGCGCCGTCCCCCGCCACTAGCGGGATGCTGCTGCGCTTCGACTCCTGCTCGTGTGCGGGGGGGGAGAGCAAGGGGGAATGGGGCAGGGAGAGGTGGCACGCGCGTGAGCAGCCCTTTCAGAGTGCCGCCCTCCGCCACTAGCGGGATGCTGCTGCGCCTCGACTCCTGTGCGTGAGAGAGGACGGGAAGGGCAGCGCGGATGAGCGCAGCGCTGGGTGGGTTGGGGCGGGGCGGGGTGGGTTGGGGTGAGAGTGACGTGTTGCCACGTGCGCAGGCAATGCAGGTGGGCGGGAACGCGGAGAGGGGGAGGAGAGGGAGGTTGGAGAGACGAGGAGCGGAGGGCTGAGAGGCAACCTTGCCACACACACGGCAGGCAGCCACACACACGGCAGGCAGCCACACACACGGCAGGCAGCCACACACACGGCAGGCAGCCACACACACGGCAGGCAGCCACACACACGGCAGGCAGCCACACACACGGCAGGCAGCCACACACACGGCAGGCAGCCACACACACGGCAGGCAGCCACACACACGGCAGGCAGCCACACACACGGCAGGCAGCCACACACACGGCAGCACACACACACGGCAGCCACACACACGGCAGGCAGCCACACACACGGCAGGCAGCCACACACACGGCAGGCAGCCACACACACGGCAGGCAGCCACACACACGGCAGGCAGCCACACACACGGCAGGCAGCCACACACACGGCAGGCAGCCACACACACGGCAGGCAGCCACACACACGGCAGGCAGCCACACACACGGCAGGCAGCCACACACACGGCAGGCAGCCACACACACGGCAGGCAGCCACACACACGGCAGGCAGCCACACACACGGCAGGCAGCCACACACACGGCAGGCAGCAGGCAGCCACACACACGGCAGGCAGCCACACACACGGCAGGCAGCCACACACACGGCAGCAGCACACACGGGAGGCAGCCACACACACGGCAGGCAGCCACACACACGGCAGGCAGCAAGCAGCAACGAGCAGGCTACGCACTGACGGCAGCGCACCTGGAGAAGCTTCTTGGCGTCTTCCTGCGAGCAGGAGGGCGGGGCGGTGACGAGGTCTTTAAGAGGCGTCATGACGTCCGATAGCAGTGCCGTGCTGGGGGGATGGGCGACAGAGGGGAAAGGGGAGGGAGGGAGGAGAGCAGGAAGAGCAAGTGAGTGAGGGGTGTAAGGGTGCAGGGGAACGAGGCTTGGTGCGTCAAGCTTTCAAGAAATGCGGCCGCCTGTCTGCGTACTTGCCTCCGCTTCCAATCTTATACAGCTCTCCCCCCTCCCCACAACCCCTCTTTCCCTTTCCACCTACCAATCCCCCATTTTCAACTCTCTCCCATCCCAATTCCAGCCCACTCCCCCTCTCGTCACCCCACCTGGAGTCAACGAAGTCAACGTCGTTCCTTGTGACCACGCCCACCAGCCTGCCGCCCGCACTGCCGTCGTCCGTCACGCACACCGCGCCCTGCCCGCTCGCCTCCACCACCTCCTCCCACGCCTGCCGCGCGGAAGGGGGAGGGAACGTGGGCGGAGGGAAAGGCGTGGGGGGGCGAGGGGAGAAAAAAGGTGGGGAGGGGAAAAATGGGGCGGGGAATACGGAAGGGAGAGAGGGGGGACAATGGATTAAGTGACTGACGGAACATTCCACGTCATCAATCGCATGCCACGTCACTCTCGCACATGCCATGACGCCACCCACACTCCCGCACCCCAGCTTCCCCCCGCCACCCCTCACCTGCACAGTGCTTGCGGGCGGCAGAGTGGGCGGCACGTTGACCACTCCCACGCGCCACTGCTTCGCCTGCCGAATCAAATCCGCTTGCTCCTGCACGCTGTTGTTGTAATGGATAAACCCCATCCCCCCCACCGCCGCCATCGCCGCCGCCATTTCCGCCTCCGTCACCGTGTCCATCGGGGAGCTGACAAGTGGCATGCGCAGGGAGATGCCACGTGTCACGCGCCCCGTCAGGTCCACGTCAGACGCGGCGAAGCTGATGTGGCGCGGGTGGAAGATGCAATCGTCGTACGTGTACGCCACGCCCTGAAACGACACGTGGCAAAGCACGATTGAAGAGGGTGGTCGGGAAGAGAAAAGAGACGCGCTTCGCAGCGGAACGAATCGGAAGACCAGAGAGCAGAGGCGCGCTTCGTAGCGGAAGAAGTGCCACGTGGCGGTACCTGATTGAATATTTGCTGCGCCGTGAAGCCATCGATATCAAGCTGCTCCAACAGTTCCGCCGCTGCTCCGCTGCTCCCCATCGCGCCCGCCGCCGCCGCTCACGCTGCTGCCAATGCCACCAGTATCAACGGAAACGAAGCCGATGCTTCGCCGAAAGGACGCGAATCAACTAGTCAGCGCGACAATGCCTGGCTCTGTGCGGTGGATCGCGGCTTGCGAAAACGCGATAGAGCAGAAGGGGCGGGGGAGGGGGGGCCGAAGTGACGGGAAGAGGGGTGAGAGGTTTTTGAAGGGTGCAGGGTCGGGATTTGGGAACAAAAGGTACTGGTGCTGGTCGATTTGTTCGCAGTACAGAATCACGCGGTAAAGCACTTTTCACGTGAAATTCTTTTGGCACTATGTCATACATCAACACAAATGTAAAACAGTACTTTTAGCATTTTCATAAATTAGATTCTGAACAATGTTTCGCTGAGTCAGGTACACGTCATCCGCAACACAATATCGTCGCTTCCCCGCCACACATTTCACTACTACCCTTCCTTACCTCACACATTCCTTTCCTCATCACTCTCCATCCCTCACACACCCGACCCGTGATGTCAGCTAGCTTTCTGACGCGATAGCACCGCAGCGCACTTGTAAGTCAGCTGAGCGCCGAGCTCTCCACTCCGCTCGCCCGGCTTTCGCCTTCCCACTTTCGTCGCACTCCACCCACCTTCACACGACGTAACTACGATATCATTTCCGCCTCTTCCGCCGCTCTCCACCACTCTCCGCCGAGAGCGTGCGCGCCATGGGCATCGCGACGTTGGACCTGCGCCCGGGGGTGGGCCTGGGGCCCTTCTCGCTCGGTGCGCCTCCCCCAAGCCCGCTCCTCCTTTCCTTCTTTCCCTGCCCGCGCGCTGCACTCCCCGCTACGGGATTTGCGCGGTTTGTTTTCGCTTTTTGTCGTCACCTGCTGCCACCTTCCCGTTGCGCCTCCCCCCGTGTGACTCCCCTACCCATGCTGCCCCCTGCTACCTGCCTGCGCGTGAATGTGTGTGCGTGCGTGTGTCTGCGCGTGTGCCGGGCGCGCTACTCGCAGGCATGGCGGTGTGCAAGGCGCTGGCGGAGGTGGAGGCGCAGCTGGGCGTGTTCGACAGCATCGTCGTCAATTACTGCCACCAGGTAAGTGGGTGCTGTGCGGTGCTGTGCGGTGCTGTGCAGTGCTTCCACCAGGTGGAGGTGGAAGCGCAGCTGGGCGTGTTTGACAGCATCGTCGTTCACTACTGCCACCAGGTGGGTGGGGTGTGACTCATCGCCCTTCGTTCCCCCATAACTGTACATATTAGTGAGAGTGGCCGCTTTTCAACCCTCACCCCCCCCCTTTCCCACCTCCCCCCTCCCTTCCCCCCTCCCCCAGGAGCCGCTATCGCGGGACATAGTCATCGCCTTCCCCCACCTCGGCTTCCTCTAACTGTACATGTTAGTGGGAATAGACCATTTTTCACCCCCCGTCCCCCCCCCTCCCCATCCCCCATCTCTCCCCCCTCACCCTCCTCCCCCCCCTACCCCCAGGAGCCTCTCTCGCGCGACATAATCATCGCGTTCCCCCACCTGGGCTTCCGCCTCTGCTTCGACCCCCACGTGCAGGTGAGGCCTTATACCCGCATGACCTCTTGCCGTTCTCAGTCCCCCATGACCTTTTGCTCTCACACCTGCCATCTTACCCTCTCACATGCTTCTGTCGCCCATTCATTCTTCCCCCGCGGCACTGCCCCCCTCCCTCCCCATTCCCCTCAACAGCGACTGCACCGCATAGACGTGACGGACATTTCTCGCCTGCACCTGCGATTCGGAGCCTCGCTGCTCGGGTATGCCTGCCTGCTCTCTCTGCTCTCTCTGCCATGCCCCCACCCACCCTCGTTGGGGAATGCCGTTTCCCTGCCAAGCCGAGGCCAAAGGCTCTGTATGCTGTGCCGTGCACGCTCTTTCTCTCCACCTGCACACGAAACCCCTTCTTAATCCAACCCCCCATGTTATCTTCTTTGCCTTTCCCCTTGCACCCTCCCTTCCCCTTTCCCCCTTCCCCCTTCCCCTTTCCCCCCTGCTCTACCGGTGATTTTATCTCTTCCCCCCCACCTTGGGTGCTCCCAGAGGCCCCATGCAGGCGCCCACGTTCGCCCACGGGTATTCAGTGCTCGGTTCCCACCTTCCATCCACCCCACTTACATCTTTCTTTTCCTCACCTTGCACCATTCCTCCCTTGTGCTCCTTGCTGTGTCACTCAGAGGCCCCATGCAGGCGCCCACGTTCGCCCACGTGTATTCGGTGCTCGGTCCCACCTTCCCCGGCGCCTACAACGCTCAATGCGCCTGCTACACCCTCTCCTACCCGGTACTGCTTCCTTTCCCCTGTGCCCCCTGCCTTGCGCCCCCTGCCCCCTGTGCCTTGCCCCCTGCTCCCGCTGCCCCCTGCCCCCTGCCCTGTGCCCGTGCTTGCACCCACTGTCTTCTCCTTCCACCCTTGCGGTTCCTCCCTTCCGCCCTGCCCTCCTCCCCGCTCGCCCCCCTTTCCCGTGCGGGCAGGGCATGGCGCTGCTCTTCCCCATCCCCGCGCCCCACCAACACTTGTTCCAACACCCCGCACACGGTCAGTACCTTCCCTTGCTGCCCTGCCCGTACCCATGAGACGCCAGGCTCGCCTCTCCCCCATCCTACCTTTGCCGCTGCCTCGCCTCTCTCCCCTCTCATACCCTCCCTACCCGCCGCACCCTCCTGCAACGCCCGCGCTGCGCGCCTCTGCCAGCACGTGCACTCCAATCCCCACATCACTCGCTCTCAGGTGCCCCTCCCCTTCCCTCTTGCCCGCTTTCCCCTATCCCTTATGCCCTGCCCCCCACCCCCTCCCTCCCCACCATCGCCCATCTCCCTCCTGCCCCCAGACCTCCCCATGCACCTGCCGGACGGCTCAGCGCCCCGCCTCTCACGAGTACTGCTGCACCTGCCGGGGGAACCCCCTCTGCCCGTGCAGGGGGCGGGCGGAACAGGGGGGATTGGGGGAGCAGCGGGCGCAGGGGACGCAGGCGGCACAGGGGGCACAGGGGTCGTGGAGGGCGGGGAGGGAGACGGGTTGCGGCGGGCAGCAGAGCGGTTTGCGTCGCTGCCGCTGGTGATGGCGAATGGGGCTGTGTACATGGAGACTCTGCTGGTACAGGTGAGGGTGGATTGGGATGCGTGCGGGGCTGCGGGCAGGCAAGTGGGAGATGAGCTTGTAAGTGAGGTGCGGGTAGTGTGTGCATGGAGCCACTTGTGATAATCTACAAGGCAAATATGTTTCACAGCACATCCCCTTTCCCTCCCCCATGCTCCTGCCTCTCATATCGCCCCTTCCCTCCCCACCCTGCCCCCTCCCCTGCCCCTCTCCCCCCTTCCTTGCTCGCCCCGCCTCCCCCTCTCCCCCCTGCGCACCAGCTGGGGGAGTCAGTGCTCTTCTCCCAGGGCGGGCAGCGCATAACCTTTGGGGACTCATGGAGGCAGCTCACCCCTCCTCCCTCTCCCCTTTCCTGTCCCTCTCTCCCCTCCTTGCGCTCTCTCCCCCCTCCTTCCCCAACAGCTGGGGGAGGCAGTGCTCTTCTCGCAGGGCGGGCAGCGCATTGCCTTTGGGGACTCTGCGCAGGTCAGCCGCTCCCACAAACCCCCGCCCACCTGCCCACTCTCCTGCTCGGCCCTGCCCACCTGCCGCTTCATGCCTTCCCCCTCCACTCCTGTTCCCCTCACCCCCTTGCCCTCGCTCCTTTCTCTCTCTCCCGGCTCCTCACCCACCTCGCGTGCACCCTGTGTCCAGTGCAACTCACTCCTTTCCCACTCCCTCCTCACTCCACCATCTGCAGTGCCACCACCACTCTCCCTCCTCTCCCTTTCCTCATGCTACCATGTCTAACACTCTCCTCTATCGTCCTCCCCTATCCCCAACCCTCACCCTCCATCCCTCCCCTTTCTCCCCCCCACCAGCACGTGTGGTCGGAGCTGGGGCGGCCATGCTTCATGGGCGCCAAGCAGGTGCTAACCGGGGTTGCTTGGCCTCAAGGCTAGGGCGACGTGGGGCAGGGGTAGCGTGGGGCAGGCAGGGGTGGCATGGGGCAGGGGTGCATGTGTTTCCTGGCGATGCATGGCCGGTAGCAGTAACGCTTGGATTCTCCGTCCGTGCTTGTTGTTCCTTGTATCTGTCTTGCCTACTCCGCCCCTTCCTCCTTTCCGCGCCACCCCTTACTGACTTCCCCCGTTCCCTGCTCTCTGCCATCTCTCTTGCTCTTTCTTCCGCCCTCCTCCCCACCTCCTCTCCCCTTTCGCCCGCCAATGCGCCTTCTCCTATACAGGACTCCGCTAAGGCTATCCACTCTGCCCTCACTCCTCCCCTCTCCTCCTCCCCCTCCTCACCCCTCGCCCCGTCCTCCTCACCTACACTTTCCCCCTCCTCTCCCCCGGACTACATCTGGAGCTACTACACCCGCGGCCTGGATATTATCTTCAGTGGTCAGGTGAATACAACAGAGAGTCAGCATTCAGGTGAAATCAACAGAAAGCTAGCGTTCAGGTGAAAATAGCAGGTAAATTGCAGCTAGTGGATCAACGCATTTGCACGTCTGGCTACCCTTTACCCATGCCATGCCCTTACCCATGCTATGCCCTTACCCATGCCATGCCCTTACCCATGCCATGCCCTTCACCTTCACACATGTCCTCCTTCATGCCATCTCCACCTTTCCCCTAACTACAGAGCTACGCAACATGCTGAACTCACAGTCCCCCTTTCCCGCTCTCACACTGAGATTTCCATCCCCACCCGCCACCTGGGGCCCCCTCATCCCTTGCGTGCAGAGCTACGAAGTGCGCAAGCTAGTGCTGCACACGAATCTGCCGGGCCAACCGGACTTCAACGACTATGTCAAGTGCAACTTCCGCATCCCTGCGCCCCACGCATGTGCGTCCCCCACACCAACCCCACCCACCCCCCCTCCCCCACCACCACCACTCTCCCTCTGTGAACAAAGCCCTGGCCAGCCCGACTCGAGCGACCACGTCAAGTGCAACGTACAAATCCCTGCTCCCCAAGCACAGACTCGTGTGTTCCCCCACGCCCGTTCTTCCTTCCCTCTAGACTACTACGTTCCTCCCTCATTCCTTCCCCTCTCTGTGATATGCGTCTCCCATTTCGTGCTAAAGCGCTGTTTCATTTGTGTGCTGAGTCTCCACACACCATGCTTTCCCACTAAGAGATTTCTGTCTGTGCCCGTCACTCTCAACCCCTCTGCCACGCAATCTGCATCTCTTCCTCCTCCTGCCCTTCATCACACTCTATTCATGATTATCCCAGCCTCAGATGCTCCGGCAGGGTCAGACCCATCGCTCTGTTTAACCCCTGACTCCAAGTGGGACCATGTTCAGGTGAGCTCACACGCAATCTCTATCAGATGAATCAACCTGCCAGATTTTCTTTCTGGGTTCGTTGCCGTGTGAGACTTGTTTATTCAGGCGAGTTGCGATCAGTTTACTACAAATTTCACCACTGCTACACATGACACCACCTGGGTTGGGTGTATGCATACCAGAGAGCCAGACACTTCCACACGTGGCCTTTTTCTTTCTACGGTTCCGCAGAGGCTGTTTGGGGGTGGTGGGCGGGCGGCCATACAGACTGCAGGGGCCTTGCACAGGGCCTTTGGACCCACCTTTGTGTATGGCTTTTGCCACGTGGCATTCGAGGTGAGGCACATGCACTCAAACATGCGTATCACATCCTGGATACACTTTCTTGTGAACTTGATCACTTGTGTTACGAGGCCTGCTTCAATGTCTACATTTGTTTCTTTTGAGTTGGGTCCCTGTTGGTTCGTGCAGGTGTTGAAGAACGGTCATATTTGTACAGTCACGCTATTCAAGGCACGATGACTACCCCACTCCATGTACAGGTAGTTGGTGTCAGCTGTGCCTATCCTCGCCCCTTCGCTGTTAGCAGTGAGATCCTTGTTTGTGTAAATATGTACATAGTATGAATCGATTATGCACGCGTACGTGAACAAGAAACTTTTCTGACAAGGAAAATGTGTACATTAGTGTAAAATGCCATTCTTGCCTTCTAATGGTTGGATAGTGATGAAATCGCAGCCTGGTGGTTTTTATCAAACAGACTGATTCTGTACTCGCAGTAGTTGAGTTGCTGCAATTCAACGTGCCTATAGCGATGGGTGCTAGCTTTCAGGATGATTTTACAGCTTACAGAGCCGAAAGCATCTGAATTTGCAGCTGCGATGGCAATGGAGCTACTGCACTGTAGTGCAGATGGTGTACAGCGCATCTTTCCTCTCTCGCGCCTCGACGAACTACAGTATTGTCACACCTCCACCTCGAGCGGCGGCGCACTAAAGCCTAAAGCCTACGTGGCAAGCCCTCTCTACTGTGGCTTTCAGGTATGGTCATAAGGACCAATCACGTTGCAATCAGTCGCGCGTGGTCGCGTGCAATAACCTCGACGTTACGACCTGCTGGCCGTTGGATCAACTTTGGGGTTACTTCTGTTGGCCCTACCTGTCGGCGGCACCACCAAACCTCATGTCGAGGCTAGGCGATTCCTTCCGGGCCAAACCAGCCCTTGCCCGTCGGGCTCTCCCTCCCAACCGCCGCCGCACCACCACCACCACCAACCACACTCCTCACCACATTTTGCATTTTTTCACCTGACGTTTCCTTGCATTCTTGGCAAAAACTAGCAACTAAATCAGCCCCGCATCACGTGCTACTTCCTTTGCATTGCACCTGTGATATTTTTTAAGGAGACGACCCAGCTACCCTGCTCCCATCGTAGCGCGTCGCCTTCTAATAAGACCCCTTTCGAGCTAGAGAATAGAATATTCGTACTTTTGAGCCAGGCGCACTTGTCCCTTGGGCCTAAACCAAGGCCGACAATGGCCATGACCTTTCATCCGTTACGCGTCCTCGGTCCGCGACATGCGCTCCTCTCGGTTCTTCTCCTCGTTGCCGTCGTTCAATGGGAGTGCCCGATCGCCACAGCCTGTAAGATTACTTTCTATTTACGAGATTCCACCGCGCTTCGCCGTTCTATACGCCGATTTTCTCCCCCATCTGAGTGGCATTCACCAATTCCTTATCTACATTCGCCAATTTCTCCTTGCTTAACCAATGCGATCGTTATTCGTTCCCGGCCCTGCCCTTATGCTCCCCGCATTCTCCGCCATCTCTTCCTCCACGCAGCGTACTCCACGGGGTGCGACCCGGCGATGGCGCCGCTGAAGCCGGCAGGGAAGAACAGCATCTTCCGCTTCGCGAGCGTCAAATACAACACGACCACGCGCAAGTGGGGCCTCGCCACCAGCGCTAACTGGACCGACTACCGCACGTCCACCCTCAGCCGCGTCCGCAACCAGGGCTCCTGCGGTACGGCCACTCTCGAGGCTCCTTTCTTCAGGCGAATTTTGTTTACGCACCTTATGAGGCGCTTCAAAAACCCATTACCGCACGAGCATTGCGAATGTTCTTCTTCCTCTCTCGGCAATGTCGAGACCGCCGCGTGGCTTCGTCGCGACTCGCCAGCGTCACTCCGATTGGATCCCGCATCGTCCACTCCACCCCACTCCTGTTTCCCCCCGTCGAACCCCCCTCCGTCGAACCGCCCTCCTGTCTCCCCCCGCCTCACCTCACCTTCCTCCGCATTCTCCCTTTTCCGTTCCTCTTCCTACTTCCCCCTCTCCCCCAACCCCCCTCCGCATTTCCCCCGACCAGGCAGCAGCTGGGCGATGGCGGCGGTGACGGCGGTCGAGCTCGCATACGCCGTGGCGCGCAACGCGTCGAACGACATGCAGGCGCCGCGGTACCTGTCGACGCAGCAGGTGCTGAGCTGCGGCGACAGCAAGAAGGGCAACTGCACGGGCGGCTGGCCCACCACTGCGCTGGACTATGTCGTCAAGACGACGGGGAAATACGGGGGTATGGTGACGGAGGGTAATTACCCCTACACGGGTAACACGACGTGCACGTACGGCACCAAGGATGACGACGACCATAGCGGCGGCGATAAGAAGAAGCCGTCTTCCTGCGACACGTCCAAGGTGCGTTGTGTGGCGGTTGGTGCGCGGTTTCGAGTTGCGGGCTTATAACGAGGACAATGCCTGGTTCATGTGCATGTGATGCAACGAAACCATGTATCACTTATGATTCCATGGCATGGCGGGGTAGGACAGGAGGGAGCAGGGTAGGGCAGGAGTGGCACTGGTGGCATGTCCTACATAGTGCAGTGCTCGTCTGTGTGGCGTGTGTGCGTGTGTGCGTGTGTGCGTGTGTGCGTGCATTCGTGCTGCGCAGGTGAAGAAGCAGGCGACATCGATCGGCATCCGGTCGTACGAGAGCATCGACTACTATGGCTGGCTCGGACTCATCCTCGCCACGCAGGTGCGTTCCAATCCAAGCAGCGAGTGAGGGGGGAGGGTTGCCGTGCAGGTGTGTGCAATGTAGGTGTGGAAGGATGGGAATTGTGGAAGGGTGGGGGTTTAAGGATGTGAAACATTGGAGAGAGAATAACTAGGACTCGAGGAGAAGGAACCTCAACGCCTCACCCCATTAAGACAGATTCGCTGACTCAAAGCCCCTGGCACAGAAATAGCCCTCAAGAGACTCACGCCCCCTGATAATTCCCATTTTCACTGCGTCTCAAATACCAACTCTGCGTTTTCCTCCCTCCGCCTCCAATGCCCCCTCTGCCCCGCATGCCCTCTCTGCTCCCCCCACCGTCCTCCTCGTGCTGTCCCTTGTGCCCATCCCGCAGGTGCATCCAGCCATCGCTCTGATCAACACCAAGCCCGACTCCTTTCAAAACTACCAGTCGGTATGCCCGCCCTGCCCCACCTCCGCACCCATCATCATTCCATTACCATCACCACTGTAGAATCACCATCGCTAGCATCACCACAACCAGCAACATCATCATTAGCAGCAGCACCAGCACGAGCAGAACCACCAATAACCATCCGTGCCATCTCTGCCGCCTCTTACGTTTGCCATCTCGTCGCCTACTTCTTTCCCAGTTTCTCCCAGCCGTGTACGCGCCTGGTAGGGAGCATCGTGTTGCGCAAGTTCACTCTCAACCCGCCCCTTGCTTCCCCTTTCCCACCCCCACCTCCTCCTTCCAGGGCGTGTACTCGGATTCGTCTTGTGCAGAGGGCCAGGTGGACCATGCGGTGGTGGTGATGGGGTATACCTTCGACTCGCCCGGTCCCCTCTGGATCATCAAAAACTCCTGGGGGAAAACGTGGGGCATGCAGGTGAGGGCAAGACGTGGGGCATTCAGGTGGGGGGAGAGGGGGAGGGTTGAGGGGAGGAGGGCAGAGAGGAGAGCAGCATTGGGGTCCCTGGTTGGCGCGGTGTGCGTCTCTCAGTTTGTGCGAGCCTTTCCTTCTGCCTTTCGGTGCCCTGTGGGCACGTGAATATGCATGTGTGCATGCCCCACTCCGCTATTGCCCATGTGCAGGGCCACATGTCGTGCAGCCTTTAAGTAAATCAAGTAACATCCCCCACTCCCCCACCCACCATGTGCAGGGATACATGCATCTGGCCATGCAGGGCGGGCTGGGGGCATGCAACATCCACTCAGTGCCGGCACTCGTGCCAGTCATACGCAGTGAGTGCACAACCACACTCCACACGCATGCACATATGCATTTGTACATGCATCACGCCCTCCATCCCCTTCCCTCCCTATCATCCCTCACCCCTCTTCTCTTCTCTCCCCTCACCCCACCCTCACTCTCCCTCCTCTCCGTCCCACCCCACCCCTGCCAGACTCGAACCCGTGCAGTCTGCTGGTGAACCCCTGTGGCGGAGGCGAGTGCATTCCGCATGACAGCAGCAAGTACAAGTGCAACTGCCCGCCCCAATTCGTTAAAGTCAAGAACTCCGATGGCACTGAGTCCTGCACGCCAGGTGTGTTCCTTGTCCTCCCACGTGGGCTCCCACGTGGGCTCCCTGCACCCTGTGTGTCCCCTCTCCTCGCTTCGTGCAAGTCAATAACTCCGATCCGACGACACTGAGCCCTGCACGACAGGTGGGCTCCTACGTGCTCCCACGTAGGCCTCATGCATTGCGCCCTGTGTGCACCCCTCGCTTTGATCGGACAGCTCAGAGTCCTGCACGCCAGGTGGGCTCCCTCTCACTCTATCCCTTTTCATCCCTCCACCCACCCACCACCCCACCCCCTCGCACTGGTGGTATGCACGCGAACCATGGCCCAAACCTCTCAACCTCTCCCTTCCTCCCAACCCCACCCCCTCTCCCCTCCCTTTCCCCCTCCCCTTCCGTTCCACTGCTCCAGTGGTGGTGTGCATGAGAACGGACACTAACCTATGCGGCTTCTGCCTAACTCAGAATCTTTACCTCTTCCTGCGCTCTCTTTCCCTTCCACCTCTTCTCCCTCCCCTCTCCAGTGGTGGTGTGCACGCGAGCAGACATCAACCCGTGCGGAGTGGGAACGTGTCTGAACGACGGCAAGGGCTCTCATACGTGCCTCTGCCCGTGGCTTTGCTCTCTCTTTCCCCCTTTCCCCCACTCACCACTGCAGTGGTAGTGTGCACAAGGGCGGACATCAACCCATGTGGAGTGGGCACGTGTCTGAACGACGGCAAGGGCTGGCACACGTGCCTCTGCCCGCGTGGATTCATCTTGGCACCACCGCTGTCGGCTCTCATACCTGCGTGCCCTGTAAGGCCCCCTCGCACACATAGCCCCCTGCGTGCCCTGTGAGTGCCTCACGCTCATAGCCCCCTGCGTGCCGTGCAACGGAAGGCTGTCAAGGCTATTCCTCACTGCAAGGCTGTCAGTGCTAGTGTACAGCCCATGCTACGCACTTTATAACCCTAGTGAGGAAGCTGTTTATTTCGAGGCTTGGCAGCACGTGGTGATGTTGTGTGTGGGCTCAAAACACCTGCTGATGATGCACACAGCTCACACGCCACTGCATGCAGAGATTGTAACGGTTATTTCAGCACAGTGCACACAGTACCACGCCCAGACCCCAGCAACAGCAACAGCAACACCTTCTGAAGAGCACACCAAAGTGTGTGGGTGCGTCCCACGGTAGGTACCTGCCGAGCCGACAAAACTGGTGTACGGGCTTTTGAGATTCCTTTCCCCCTTTCCCTCCCATCCACACACACATCCTTCCCCCAGCGGACAAGACCATAAAGAGCATCAAGATGCCGCTGACAGTGCCGCGCAGCTGGTGTATGGGCTTTACGGCATTCCCAAGGACAAGTTCTATGACCAGAACCCCGACCTGGTAACTTTATCAATTATGTGGTAATCCTGTTACCCTGCATTCCGACCTGATAGCCCTGTTAGTCTGTATATGCTAACCCTGTTAAACTGTAACCATGCCCCTCTGTTGCTCCACTGCTTCTCTCCCTGCCTCCTCCCACTCCACCTCACTGCCTCTCATGTCAAACCCTTCTCTACCCATTCTCTCTCCTATCCCACGCCCCTTCCCACCCCTTTCCACATATCCACCCATCTCCACCCATCTCAACCTCGCAGGACTCCTCGGACAGCAAGATAAAGAAGGGCAAGAAGGTGAACGTGAAGGCCACGTCAGACACCATCAACTGCGACCTCTTCTACCCCTGGAACTGGGTACGCTCCCCCACTCTCCGTCCCACACCACCTCTTCACACACGTATTTTTCCTGCTTCTTGAGGCGTCTCAGCAGCCGCTTTCACCCCTGACACTGGGATTTCTGAGGGCATTGTGCGAAGCCGAATGCCTGCACAGTAAGAATTCTGTGTGCTGCACAGTAAGAATTCTGTGTGCTGCACTCAGCTTTCTGTCTCTCTGTGCATGGCACCCCGTTGCTGCTGTGCTATCCTTGCCCCACTCTGCACCCCACCTTTTTTCCATTAAAGCCAGGGTCTCACGTACTACGAGTGCTTTGCAGTTGACAGTGCAAGTTTGTTTGTGATTGGCTAACGAGTTGTGAAGTTTGAAGAGGGGTGAAGCGAGGGGTACGAAACGAATCCAAATCGCTAGGTGTAGCCGAACCTCCTAGGTTTGGAGAATCGGTTCGGATCCAAACCTAAAATGCCCCAAACTCGTCGAAAGTCTCACGTACTCAAAACTTGTTGTGCAATTGCTTTTGAGACACTGACGGGAATAGGTTTCCAACCCAACCAAAGAGAAATTCGCCTGCACTAACGAGGTAACCTACCTTCGCCTGCCTACGAGTGCTTTGCAGTTGATGGCTGCTTTGCTTACTTGAGACCCTGGCTTTAATGAAACCTTTCCACCCCCTCTCTGTTGTTGCCTCCTCTCCCCTTTCTTCCCCTCCCCGTTCCCCACCCCTCCACACCCCCAAAAGGGCAATCGCTGTGGGCCGGTGGCGGCGCTGTTTGTCATCACCATTTCTCTCCTCGAGGCTCTCAACCTGGGTTCTGCTCAAATCTCACCCCCTTCCCCTCCCCTCCATCCACCCAAACAGGGCAACCGCTGTGGGCCGGTGGCAGCGCTGGTTGGCATCACCATCGCCCGCCTCAAGGAGCTCAACCTGGGCCTCACCTGCTTGCCCTGCCTGGACCCCCCAATCCCGCCATTCCTACCCTTCCCCCCCTCCCCCCCCCCCCCCCCCCCCCCCCCCCCCCCCCCACCCCAAACCCCAACAGGGCAATCGCTGTGGGCCGGTGGCAGCGCTGTTTGGCATCACCATCGCTCGCCTGGAGGAGCTCAACCCGGGCCTCACCTGCCCTACTGGGGCGTACCCCGGCCAGCAGGTGCGTTGCAGTTCAGTGCGTTGCAGTGCGATGCAGTGTGATGATGCAGCGCAGCACCATGTGGTGTCACTCCCCAACACATGTGCGAGCATCAGGGAAGATGAGCTCGCTCTCCTAGCCAACCGTCGCCCTCCCTCCCACCCACCAGCAGGCTGTGCAGGATGGCAGTAGGCCCTCCGTCCCTACCTGTGCCCACAACACAACCTCTTGCAGACCCATACTCTCACCCCACCCGCCCTTCTCGCCTCTTCCTTCCCCTTTCCTTTTTCCCTTTACTCCCCAGATCTGTGTGCGGGAGGGCAGCGGGCTGGCCATCCCGCTGTGCGCGCAGTACCACGTGATAGCGCCCGCGGACACGTGCAGGAGCATCAAGTAGCAGTACTACTCTCACCCCCACCCACCCCCCTCCCCCCCCTCCCGTTTCCCCTCCTTCTCTCCTTCCCCTCCCCAGATCTGTGTGCGGGAGGGCAGCGGACTGGCCATCCCCCTGTGCGCGCAGTACCACGTGATAGCGCCCCCTGAAAAGTGTGTGAGCATCAAGCAGCAGTACGGGCTCTCACCCCCTCTTACCTTCCCCTTTCTCCCTCCGCCCATTCAGATCTGTGTGCGCGAGGGCACTGGGCTGGCCATCCCGCTGTGCGCGCAGTATCACGTGATCGCGCCCCCGGACACGTGCAGGAGCATCAGGCAGCAGTACGGGCTCTCCTGGACCACTTACTTCGCCCTCAACCCCGGGGTGTTCTGCGCCAACCTCTACCCCGCTGCCACCGTTGACGGGGTCAACGCCATTCCCAGTGGCGCGCAGGTGGGTTGTGAGGGGGCTGGCTGCATGTGGTAAGCACGGTGAGGGGACTGGCTGCATGTGGTAAGCACGGTGAGGGGGCTGGCTGCATGTGGTAAACACGGTGAGGGGGCAGGCTGCATGTGGTAAGCACGGTGAGGGGGCAGGCTGCATGTGGTAAGCACGGTGAGGGGGCAGGCTGCATGTGGTAAGCACGGTGAGGGGGCAGGCTGCATGTGGTACGCACGGTGAGGGGGCAGGCTGCATGTGGTAAGCACGGTGAGGGGGCTGGCTGCATGTGGTAAGCACGGTGAGGGGGCAGGCTGCATGTGGTAAGCACGGTGAGGGGGCAGGCTGCATGTGGTAAGCACGGTGAGGGGGCAGGCTGCATGTGGTAAGCACGGTGAGGGGGCAGGCTGCATGTGGTACGCACGGTGAGGGGGCTGGCTGCATGTGGTACGCACGGTGAGGGGGCAGGCTGCATGTGGTACGCACCGCACCTCAACCCCTCCCTCCCTCTCCTGGACCACCTACTTCTCCCTCAACCCCGGTGCCTTCTGTGCTAACCTCTACCCCGCTCACCTAGTGATAGGTGAGGTGTGATAGTTGCAAGCGGGTTGATTGCATGCTTGGAAGGGTTCTCAAGCACACTAGCCTATCTCCACCACACTTGGCAAACCTCCCCCCTTCCACATTCCCACACCCCCCAAACCCGTGTCCCTCAGATCTGTGTGAAGGCAGCATTCAACGCGACAATCAACTATCTCGCGCCCCGAGACACATCGGCCATGCCTTACAACGCAGCATACACCAGCCTGCTCACCACACAGCACCACTCCCTCCTCCACTCTTCTCACGCCTCTGGGCTGCTCTCAGCACACGCCTTGCCTCAACAAGAGAGCCAGCAGCTGCTGCAGCAGCAGCAAGTGCAGCCGTTGCAGACGAAGCGGCGGTGCCAGGCGTCGTACACGGTGGTGCGGGGGGACTTCTGTGCGCGCATCATAGCCCTCAAGTTCCAGTACAACACGCGCAGGATGGCCGATCTCAACAACGGCTACGTGTGCACCGACAATCGCCTATTTGTCGGTCTCGTGCTCTGCACCTTCCGGTAGCCATGTGCGGGGTAGTAGCTACCTAGTCATCTTGGTAGCACCAGTCGGTGCGCACATCACAGCACTCAAGTTCCGCTAGCTGTGTGCTCATTTTCAAGTATAGTTGCTTAGTCAAGGGGGAATCCAAATGCATTGCGAGAATCATGCTATGCTATGCTGCCTTGTGTGCACGTGTGATGTCATGCGCTGGTGGGCCGGCTGGGACCTGGGTAGAGTACCATATCATATCTGACCGAAAGCTGTCTAGACTGGATACTAGCGCAATATAGGCACGTAGATAGATAGTGCAGCAGGAGCATTCACTGCTAGTGATCATCTGCGGCTCTTCTAGGGCAGTTCTGGGAAACCTAATTTCTAGAGGCAATAAATATTTACATGCTTGTAATGCAGGAAGGTGGTGACGCAACTTGGTACTGTTGTCACTATGAATTTAGAAGGGCTATTCTCTGTTTTACAGCGTGCAAATAGGGAGCCACGAGTGCAGACAACTCACCATTCACTGCAGCAGGACCCATGCCTGCACCAATGCTCCCCCCACCAACACTGCCAGCACCATTGCTCCCTGCACCGGAATCACCCTGCTTGGCAAGGAGAAACCCAGCAGAGGGTGCATGAACCAGCCCCACTCGGTACCCTGCAAGCCACGCCCTCACACACACCACCCACGCTCCAATCCTGCTGCTGCTCGCATCCCCCTGCCCCTCGTCCGCTCCACCCACCTCTCCCCTCAGCAGAGGTGCAAGCGAGCCGAGGGAGAGAAGGGCAGAACGGCGGATGGCTAGAGGTGTGCCCTGCACCCACCCCGTGTAGGTCACAGGGGGTGGCGGGGCGCTGCTGCCAGTGCTGCTGTTGCCTGTGAGGTTGGCAGCGGTGCTGTGCGGCTCCCGACCCAAGTCGCCCCACTCCCTCATCTGCTGTTCCACTCCTCCCCACCCACCTCCCACTCCCGACCCCTTCGCATCCCTCCCAACCTCTCCTCCACCCTCTCCTCCCACGAACCCAGCCACAGCAAGCCTCGAATCCCCCTGAAACGCGCTGTGCAGCGCCAGTAACCACTCACAGCTGCTAGCGTCCTGCCCCAGTCCCCCCTGCGCCCTCCTCACCACCGCCTCTGCATTCGCCCCTGTCAGCAGCACCAGCACCCGCCCCCGTGCTGCTCGGGCAAGGAAATCAAATTTCGCGAGGTCTGAGGTGAGGGGAGCGGCAAAGAGAGAGGCATGGAGCCCTGATGCTGATTGTGCTGACTCTGATGCTAATGGTGATGGTGCCGAAGCTGTTGCCGACGCTGATGCCGATGCTGATGTTGATTCTGATGCCGATGCTGATGCCGATGCTGATGCCGATGCTGATGGTGCCGAAGCTGATGGTGCGGATACTGGCGCTGATGAAGCCATTACCACGGGCAGCACAGTGAGTCGTTGCTCCTCCACTGCCCACGCTGCCTGACTCCACGCCGCCACCCGCTCCCACTCCCCGCCCTCCCCGCCCTCCCCACCCTCCCCACCCTCCCCACCCTCCCCGCCCTCCCCATTCTCCACTCCCTGCCCCTTTCCCTGCCCACCCTGCTCTTCTCGCCCCACAGGCAGCAGCACGAGCAGCTCTACAGGCACACCCACTGCACTGCCTGTGGCATGGAACCCCACGTGCCGCATGCACCCCACCACCACCTCCGCCACTGCCCGCGCATCCAACCGCGCTCCCTTCCCCCCTGCTGGAGGCGGGGAGAGTGCGTCGGGTAGGAGCAGGAAGGAGAACTCCGGCTGGCGCCTCATCCGCCCCACACTCGCTCTCTCCTCTTCCCTCCTCCTCGCGTTTGCCTCTGGAGTCTCTTGCTCCTCCGTTCCCTTTCCGCCCTCTCCCACCCTCGCCGCCCCCTGATCTCCCCCTTGCCCTTGTGTCTCCAGGTCTCTGTCACTCTCACTTCCCCCCATCCCTCTCAACCCCTTCTCTATATCCTTCTCCATCCCCCCACCATGCAATCCCTCCCTCCTCCACTCCTCCCCAGGCACCACCATCCCCGCATGCTGCCGATACCTGCCCCCCACCGCTGCCCAGTCCACGCACCACTTGTCAAACGCGGACTCAGCCACCCACCGGTACCGCTGCAGCGCCGCATCATGCATGTCAGTCCAAAACTCCCCACCCGCGTCGACGCCGCAGCGGGAGGAGAGGGTGTGGAGGGAGGAGAGGAGGGCGGAGCGGGCGGTGTTGAGACAAGACGCTGCTTGCCGCACGTCGAGAGAGAGGGAGGAGCGGATGGAGGAGAGGCGGAGGGACGAGAGGGAGGAGAGTGTGGGGGTGGGTATGGAGCGGAAGAGAGCAACGTAGGGGCGCAGCCAGAAGATGTACTCGAAGAGCTTGCGGAATATGCCTGCACGCATGGGGTTGAACGGGGGCCAGTGGGGGTGGTAGGAGGGGAATGGGGGTGGTGGCGAGGCGTGTTTTGAGTCGACTCAAAACACGGATGGTAGGAGAGGAACGGGAGTGGTGGTGAGGCTGTCTATCCTGAGGAGCATTCATCCACAAGAGAGCAATGTAGGGGCGCAGCCAGAAGAGTTAGTCGTCGATCTTGCAGAATATGACTGCAGGGGAATGATGCAGTGGGGAGGAGGAAAGTGGGCAGGGGAAGAATGGTTGTCTATTCTTCAGGCGTCTCTTTCGAAGGCTCGCCCACTCAAAGGTTTCCCCCAGGCAAAGGCTTCCCCAGTGCACCCAACGCATGTAGCTGGCAGGCATGTGCATGGGTCGACTCAAAACAGGAGATGCTGCACCCACTGCAGAGCAGAGCCGCTCATAAGTCCCCCACCCACTGCCAGGCAGCTTCTGCATGAGCCACCACACTTACTGCATTGCAACCCCCCGTTTACGTTGCCATCCATCCTCCCACCTGAGCCCGGCGGCATGCTCATAAGGCGCCGAAGAGCCTTCATGGTGTTGCGCGCAGGGCCCATCCACTCCCTCCGCGCCTCCACCACCGCCCACTCCCACCTCTCCCGTTGACCTGCAACACCTACCACACACCTGCAACACCTACCACACACCTGCCCCGCCCCCACCTGAGCCGGGTTGCATGCTCATGAGGCGCTGAAGAGCTTCCATGGTGTTGCGCGCAGGCCCCATCCATTCCCTCCGCGCCTCCACCCACTCCCGCCGCAACCCCACCACCTCCCACGCCCCTCTCTCGCGCACCAACTCCTCATACTCCTCCCTTGCTGCCATGCGCACAGAGGGAGCAGAGCAGGTGATGTGTGAGTTGGGTCGTCTATTGGGTGAGTAATCAGAGGCAATTGATGCCGTTTGAGAATCAGTTAAGGGTAACAGCTGACAATCTGTAGGATTGGCTTATAGATGAATGAATCAAGAGAGGTGAGCGGAGTGGAGTGGACCTTTCTTGATTCATAGCGGAGTCAAGCTTCAGAGAGAAGAGGCAGCAGAATATAAAGATAGTAGAAGAGATGAGCAGCACGTGGCAGGTGGTGCTGGTGGTGAGACATGCCCTCCCCCCCCCACGCTCCAACCCACGAAACAGATAGTAGAGGGTGGGATGGGAGGGGAGACGAGCAGCACGCGGCAGGTGGTGCTGGTGAGACAAGGAAGAAGAGGAGGAAGCGTTGGCGGATGATTAATGTGTACATACATGTGTGGACGCAGACATGCATCGCCACATACATCCATGCATGCACACACACATATACATCACCTCGAGCATACATCATCTGCTCCCGCTCCACTTGACACATGAGCGCCGTGCATCTCCCCATGCCCTCCCCCCTTCCCCTCCATACACCCCTTTCCCCTCCTGCCTTCCCACTCCCTCCCCCTCCACCTCCCTCTCCCCTTCCTGCAGTCCCAGAAGCAGCAGCAGGGGCAGCAGCGGCCGCAGCAGTGAGCGAGGAAAGGGAAGCAGGTTCGATGGGCAGGAGAGTGGTGAGAGCAGCAGAGAGCGCGGAGGACGTGGGGTGGTTCGAGGCGTTGGGGGGACGGAGGAAGGAGAGGAGGATGGGGAGAGAGGAGGGTGGAACGAGTTGGATGGCGGAGGGTGGAGACTCGAGGAGGGTGCGAAGCTCCTGTTGAGAGGGGAGGGGGTTGAGGGAGGAGGAGAGTGAGGAGAAGAGCGAGGGGGACGAGTGAGAAGAGAGGGGTGGGGAGAGGAGGGAAAGAGAGCTAAGATAACTCAATAGACAAATCTTCTTACCCCCCCATGCATCTCTCGTTGCCCAACTACCCTCACCCACCTCCCTGTTGCGCATTGCTCTCTGCCCACCCTCCTGCCAGCACCTCTCACCCCCCCCCCTCGCCCCCTCACCTCCCTGGCCGCCCCTCGCCCCTCCCCCCACCCCCTCCCCACCTCCCTGGCCGCCCCCAGCACGCCGTCCATGCTGGCACCGCTCCTCGCTCGCGCGCCACGTCAGCCATCAGCGCCGCCAGCTGGCGGTTGCTGAGCTGGAGAGCCAGGCGCGTGGGGTCGCTGGGGGTGTTGGGGCCGGGTGGGCATGGGTACAGGCACAGGGGGGGGGGGGTAGATACAGCCCATGATGCATTCAAGTGTGGAATACGGGGAGGCGGATGGGCAGAGACAGATCCGGCAATGTCAGTCCCTCCTTTCTTAAACCCCTTTGGGCTCTTGCCACAACCCCCAGGGCCCCAGGGCCCCAGCACCCATACCCCAACACACCCAGGAACCATTCCCCACCGCTTCACACAGCTTACATACCATGGGTGCGTGCTCCCAAACCTCTGCTCCTACTCCGTACCTCTGCTCCAGGTCTGTCAGTGCCAAGCCGAACCCCTCCGACAGGCCCGGCAGAGAATCAACTGCATCCAGCGCCCCTCCTGACGATGATATGGTTACCACATTGCTGGTTACCACACCGCTCGTTACATCACTGCGCGAAAACAACTCCCCTTCCCGACGTCCCGTGTAGCTTGCGCCACTGGCTGCAGCCCCCTCTGCGCCCGCTCCCCCCAACGTCCCCACGCCCCCGGCTCCACTGGCGGAAGCTACAGCCGCGGAGGGGTCAGCGCGGGGGGGATTGGCGGAGAGAAGCGAGACGGCAACAAGCAGCGAGCCCATCAGCGCGCCGAGCGCAAACGGGCGGAGGAAAGGGCGGAAAGACCCACTGGAAGAATACGTGGAGCGCACCGACCGAGGGAGGGGGAGGCGGGGAGGGAGCGAAGAAGCAAAACGGGGCGAAGGTGAGGAACGGAACGAGGGGCGCAGAAGGAGGGTGGCGGAAGGAGGGGGGCGGGGAGCGGAAGGAGGGGAACGCGCGCGGGTGTGAGGGAGAGATTACTATGTGGTAGCGGTACTCGCCTGGCCTGCGATGCGTGAGGCACCGGGCTCCCAGCCGCGCCGAGTTCCAAGAAAAACGACCGCCAAGCGCGTAAGAAACCCTGGTGTTCGACATGGGACCGCTGGTCGGAGGGCGTGGCGCCTCGGTGCCAGCTGGCCATCGCGGCGGCTTTGGGATTGTCAAAGGAGGATGCACCAGAATGCACCCCAATTCCCCAATTTGCTAGCGGGTTTGTACGCATCTCGATATACTGTACTGGCCGCAGCACAAGAGCACGTGTCAAAACATTTTTATAACAGAGAGGCAATATATTCAGAAATTTCTTAATAGTTTGAGGATCACAATACACCGCTTGGTAATGCGAAGCATACATAACGGTAACAAACGGTAATGTGCGAACTGCTGGACACAGGTATTGGTGATGGCAGCAGTCACCTGTGTGGCTGCCTGTGGGTAGCAGCGGCTTGGAGCAGCAGAGCTGCCAGCACCACACATGCTCTACTATCAACCATACCAACATCCTTCTGACTCCCAAAACAAGTCTGCCGTTGGCCTTCGCCCTGCGGCTGACACAGCTGAGACGGCTGACACGTCTGTTGTGGTGGTAGCCGTAGCTGCTGTTGCAGCAGCGGCGCCGGCGGTGCAGCAAGGCACTCCTCCATAGGACCAGCACCAGTGGCGGCAGTCAGGGGCGGCAGGCAGAGGTTATGTGGGCTTGCCTCAAGGCTGCGGACAGCTTGTGAGGCAACGCACCTCTCTTCGCTCCCAAGCACTGGCCCTGGCGAGAATGCCGCTTTTGCTTCTGCTGCTGCTCCTGCTGCTGTTGCTGCTGCTGGTGGTGGTGGTGGTGGTGCTGCTGTTGCAGGCAAGAGCTGCGCGTGGGCGGCTTGTCCTTCAGTGCCAGGCACAGGGTCCTCTCTCCCCCGTGCTTTGATGTCCCTCCCACATGCAGCACGCCCAGCCGTCTCTCGGCCCTGACACGATCCAGGGGCGCCGAGTGAGAGATCCAGCGACAGGTGCTCCTCCTCCCCTTCGTCCTCCTCCCCCTTCTCCCCCTGCTGCTGCTGATTGCAGCAGCGCCGGCTCATGAGAAAAGCCCTTTGAGCACATGCACTGATGAAGGCACGGGCTGGGCGGACAGCCACGGCAGCAGCAGCAGGGGCAGCAGGGGCAGCAGGGGCAGGGGCAGCACCGCGTGCATGTTCCTGTAAGCCCCCCTGCTCTCCTCCTCCTTGGCCGCCCCACGCCAAGCCGTTTGCGCCCATCCTCATTACATGCAGCTCCGATACATGCGCGCTCACTGCCACCCTGTTACTGTCACTCCACAGATTAGCAGTCGCTTTGATGTTTTTCGTGGCGTGCGTTGTAGCAGCGTGTGTCGCGGTGTGCACAGGGAAGCAGGTAGCAGCGCCAGCACTCGTGTGAATGGAGTCAGCGCGTGCCGCTCCTCGGATCATCGCCATGTCTGTGACGCGCCGGCTCTCCTGCCCCACATGCTCCCACAGTGTTGCATTCTCGCCAAGCCCCATCACAGTGTCAGCACCTCGCCCTGTCGCTTGCCCTGTCGTTCGCCCTGTCGCACGCGTCGCGGGGTGCTTCCACGCTGAGAGGGCTCGCGAGAGGGCTGGTCGCGGGGCTGCTGGGGAGCGACATCATCGCCGCGTTTCGCGCCGCGTCCAGCGGCCCAACGGGCGAATCGTCAATCGACATGGGCGACCACAAGGTCGGAGCCACCGGCTGACTGCTCGCGAACTGCTGCGAAACTGGTGACCGGTTTTCGCCAGCGGCGGCGTTGTGAGTTTGCCTCGAGTCGCGCGCGGAGAATCTGGCGCGGAGGGTGGAAGGGGAGGCGCGGGAGATGTGCAGCGGCGGGGGGACTCGACGGTCGGCGGCGGGGCGAGGGCAGGAGGCGCCGGCCTCGTGGTTGTGCGCGGAGCGCGCGCGAATCACCGTGAGTTGCGGGCGCCTGGGGTCGAAATCGACGGTCTTGGTGGCGCGACACGGGTTGCGAGCTCGCGACCACGAGCACTTGTAATAAGACCTGGCGGTATCGGGGGGAGGGAGGGGGGCCCGGGGGGGGGGGGGGGGAGCGATAAGTAAAATGAGGAGGAGGAAGTGACGGGCGTTTGGGGGGTGCATGTAGCGAAGCAGCACGCGAGGGGCAGTGATCAACGAGATTGTTGAGCGGACGGGTAGCAGCATCGGCGAAGGTTGCGCCGGGCAGCAGCATGAGCATGATCATATATGAAGGTACCTCATGACCGTGTTCTTGCTGATGCGCTTCTCGCCGTACTTCAGCCACGTGTGGCCGTCAGCGTTAGCGACGTCCGTCAACGACTGCAGGTCCGGCCGGTTGATTCGGACCGCCATCGCCGGCTCTTGCGGCGCCGCCAATGACGCTGCCGCCACGGAGCTGTCTGTTGCTGGTGCTACTATTGCTTCTGGACGGATACGGCGAGTTTTAAACGGCGGTCCGGGGTCCTCAGCGCGATATCCGGGGAAAGTACAGGGTTCGGAAGCGGCACGTGAGAGCAAAACGCTGCTTCCGTCGGGAAGTTGCTGGCTATCTATCGTCGAATGGTAAAAATCCATGGCGGACACGCGTCGCGCAACCTAACGGATGATGTGAGGAGAGAGACGGTTTTTCGGCTGCAGCATTGACAAGTCTCTCGACCCGACTCGACTCGAGTGCCTCGTGACTCATCTCTCGACTGTACGTGTATCCGCCGAGAAAGTCACGTCGTGGACGATCACTGACGAGCAAATCGCCGTTCTGTCCAGCCGCAGCCTGTTGGTTTTCCGATGCTGGCGCTCTGTCAGCATCGTTTGTTGACGAACATTCAGTTTTTCTTCAAGTCGTCCGAGGAAGCTGGTGGGGCCACTGGGGTCATGTGGACGGATGCGCAACACCAGCGCGGCAGCTGCATTCGTCAAGTCAGTCAAGCGGAGTGGAGGAGATGAGACGAGAGGAAGGTCTTTCCCCCTCTGTGACCGTGTTTCGCGTCAATGCACAACATTTTTGAGACTACAATGTTGAATCTTCTAAAGAATTTTCACACCAAGATTCAGACCCATTACCCACATAGCACACCAAGTTTCATGATTATTATCGGCTCGAATTGAAATCCCCCATTCAACAATGATTCGTTTCAATCACTCATCAAACGCTCGCACAAATGCTTGGCTGCAAAAAGACGCAGCACAAAGCATACTTATTGGGCACGCAGTCTACCTCACCTTGGGTTCACTGTAGATAAATGGCCCTCAGTTTTCCAAGCACAGAGGGCGGCAGGTCGGGCTCTCCGAACAGCATACTCTGCCCGCCACTGCTGGCACCCATGTCAGGCGCATCACTGCCCGGCACCACTGGCTTGGGCCCGCACAGCGTGCCGTGCTGCTGTGAGAGGAGCTCGTCCAGCTGGCCCCCTGGCTGGGCAAACGCCTGCCACTCTGGCAGCTTTTCTAGCTTCGCCTGCCATGGTTTGGGGGGGGTGGGGAATAGGGGATGGGAGAGGGAGGGGAGGGGAGGGGGGGGTGTGGAAGGAGGAGAGGGAGGACAGATTTGCAGAGTGAAATGGAAGGAGAGGGTAGGAGGACTGGAGGTGGGGAGAGGAAAGAGGAGAAGGGAAGGGAAGGGGGTGCTCTTTCACAAAAGGCAGTGTGAGAGTGAGCGGTGCACACGTGCAGTGGTGAGAGTGAGGTGTGCACACCTGCAGTGGCGCACTGGTGGTTGCTCTGCCCCTAATGTCAAACATGAGCTGAATGATGGGCCCTGCATGCCTGTGATACAGCACCGCGTGCACACATGCACACTCCCACACACAAGCACACATGCACACTCCCTCACACAAGCACACATGAACACATGCACACTCCCTCACACAAGCACACATGCACACATGCACACTCCCACACACAAGCACACATGCACACATGCACACTCCCCCACACAAGCACACATGCACGCATGCACACTCCCTCACATACGCACACATGCACACATCCCACACACAAGCACACATGCACACATGCACACTCCCACACACAAGCACGCCCACAACAAAAACACACACGCAATCCCCTTTCCCGCACCTTCAACACACAAGCCCCCATGCACATGCGCATAAGCAAAAGAACACATGGACGTAAGCACACACAAGCACACACAAGTAGAAACACAAACACAAATGGTCAGCCCAGCTCAGCACAGATCGCAGCCCAAAGAGTGTTCAGAGATCAACGCTCAGCACACCAAAGTCCCAAGCAGCGCAAGGCGTACCCAGGTCGTTGACCGATGGGGGTGCTGACCCAGGGAGCTGCCGTCACTGCCAGCTTCACAGGCAGAGCCAGCGGGCCTGCAGGAACCACTGGTTCTGTTGACGCTGCTGCTGCTGTTGCTGTTGCTGCCTGCTTCTCCCCTTCACCCTCCCCCTTGGAATCCCCTTCCCTCTCCCCCTGTTTCTCCACCTTGCCCTCCTCCTTCTCCTCCCCTTGGGCCTTCTCTTCTGCCCCCTTCCCTTCTTTCTTTCCTTGGCCCCCACTCTCCACCTTCTCCCCGCTCCCTGAGTTAGCCTCACTACTAGCAGCCTCACTATCAGCAGTCCCACCAGCACTCGCCCCACTGACAGCACCATCACTGCTAGCATCCCCACTAGCACCTGCCCCTCCACCCATCACCTCTACATCCGTGCCTGTCCCTTCCTCCCCTGCTCCCCCCGTCCCCCCTGCTCCCCCCTTCTCGCCATTCACGCGCCCCCGCTTGGCCTCAGGCTCTACGTCCACCTGAGGCCGCGGGTCCGCCTCCCCCTCCCCCTGCCCGCTCCCCCGCGCCTTCCTCACTGCCCCCTCGTCCCCTCCTGCGCTTGTGGGGGGAGTATCAGGGGAGGCGGGCTCTCCAGCAGCAGCAGAAGCAGCAGCTGCTTCAGACATAACAGCAGAAGCCGAGGCAGCAGCATCAGCAGCAGTGGTGCTGTCCGTGGTGGTGGTGGCACTGGTGGTAGCGGTGGTGCCGCTGGTGGTAGCAGTGGTGGCAGCAGGTGGAGAGGCGGAGGGCAGAGAAGGGGAGGAGGAGAGAGCAGTGACGGTGGATGATGTGGAGGAGGAGGAAGAATCGTCGGATGGAGGAGGGTCTAGGAGAGACAAGGAGAGAGACGAGTTGGGACGCTCCAGGGCGGACTGGCAGAGGGCAGCAGCATGGGAGGAGGGGGTGAAGAGAACAGAAGGAAGATATGCGGAATTTCTTTGTTTGGAGTGATGAGAGCGAAGATATGTGGAGAAAACGGCATGCATTACAACAGAAACGGAGAGAGAGCTGGGGAGTGGGGGGGGGGGGGGGGGGGGGGGGGGGGGGGGGGGGGGGTATTAGATACATGAGAAAGAAGCACACACGTACCATGAGGAAGCAGCACACGCCATGGTGCAACACGTTGCTCCAGGGGAAGTCAAACAGCAGCGCGGCCACCTTCCTCCCCACGTCCTCCCGTGCCAGCCTGTCATCCACCACGCGGCCACACGCCCCCACCACCTTGCGCAGCAGCAGCACCGTCAGAATGCGGTGCCGCCCCGCTGCGGGCTCTGCCAGCTTGCGCTGGCACTGCTGGGGCGGTATGGGCAGCTCTAGCAGGGATGCCAACGTGGGTAGACTCTCCACCACCAGCCGCAGCGGCTGGGAACGCAGAAGGGTGGGGGGCGGAGGGGTAAGAGGACAGAAGAGAGAAAACGCGTTCGTCTCTTCTAACGAGGAAAGGGTGGGAGGTTGAGCCGGGGAACATACAGGGGTTGAGTGACTCAAGCGAGAAATGAGGTAGCTAAGCAGGGAGAGGAGAGCCACAAGCAAAAGCGTGGAGGTGGTAATGAGTCCCGTGGCACAAGTGAATGTGTCAGGAAGCGCACAAGCGGCAGCTTGTTGATGGGCGAGTTGTGGTATGACTTGGTGGAGTTGTGTTGCGGCGCAGATTGGCATCCACCAGCTCCAATGGACGCGCCCCAACAGTCATCAAAGCCTTAAGGCCCCTGGAACATAAACAAGTGGTCATGAGAGTCTCACTCACCAGTGGCAGCTTGTTGATGGGCGAGTTCTGGTAGGACTTGGTGGGGTTGCGTTGCGGCGCAGATTAGCATCCACCAGCTCCAATGGACGCGCCCCAACAGTCATCAAAGCCTTAAGGCCCCTGGAACATAAACAAGTGGTCATGAGAGTCTCACTCACCAGTGGCAGCTTGTTGATGGGCGAGTTATGGTACGACTTGGTGGGGTTGCGGCGCAGGTCAGCATCCACCAGCTCCACCACGTCTTCCAGCGCCTCCGTCATCATGCCCGAGTCAAACACCCGCGTTGCTATGCTCCGACTGCTGCTGCCCGCAGGTGCCACCTGCTGCAGCTTCTCGGATGCTTCCCTGATGAACCGGACGGCCGCGTCGATCTATGTGAGAAGAGGACAGCGGGGAGGGTGAACAAGAGTGAATGAGAGGCGATTGCATAGAGAGCGCACGTTACATCATAAAGACACTAGACTGTTGCAGCCATGAACACATGTTGCTCGCTGCCACCTCTCACTATAACCCCAGGAACGAACCCCACACCCATGTCACTACACTACTTTTCACCTTCACGCATCCATCCACCCCAATCCATTCGCCTCACCCTAATTTGGGGGTTGCTCGCCTTGCTGGCCAAAGCCCCTCCCATCCGCTCCCCGCTTTCAAAGCCACGTGGGTCCGTCATGCCTTGTCCCTTTCCTGCCTGCGCGCCCTTCTTCTCCTGTGCTGCTGGAGGCGGGCTCTCCTCATACTCTATCTGCAAGACACGAGAGACAACATCAATGAGATCCATTCATACTCTATCTGCAAGACACAAGAGGGGCACATCAATGGGGTTAGAGATCTCTCAGTGCTGCTGCAGGCCTGCTTTCTTCAACGGCCAAGCAGATGGACAGCTGGAGTAGTGAGCAGATTGACTCAGGAAGAACGAAAGCTGCTTCGCAGAAAACTGAATTTTCCAGACTGGCCCACATGCTCTGCGCGTTTTAGTCGCCCCACATGGCAGTCGTAAAAACTCACCCTCACAAGCTTCCTGACAGCCTGCAAGTTCGCCAGACACGCCCGCCCGGCAGCCGAGATCGGATTGCGTTTCACGTTCAGGGATATCAAATCCGGGGCGGCGCTAGGGGCGGAGAGCGCGCAGGCGAGCTGGCGCAGGCCTGCATCCGATATAAGGTTCTCTGATAAGTCGACAGAGGTGACGGTCTCGCAGTGGATGAGTGCGTCTGTGAGGCGGCGCAGCTTCTTGTCGCCCACGCGGCACCGCGCCAGCTGCACCCACATGCACAGGTCCGCCTTGCTCCGCATCGACTC
This sequence comes from Closterium sp. Yama58-4, assembly GCA_947470075.1. Taxonomy (NCBI): domain Eukaryota; kingdom Viridiplantae; phylum Streptophyta; class Zygnematophyceae; order Desmidiales; family Closteriaceae; genus Closterium; species Closterium sp. Yama58-4. The sequence goes on from CANIUD010000468.1 coordinate 37,968, forward strand.
CAGCGCTGCCGCAAACCTGATGGAAAATTGGGAGGGGGGGGGGTGGAGAGGAGGGAGGGAGAGGGGAGGGTAAGGTTGGGGTTGGGGTTGGAAACAAAAACAACAAACAAAAAAAGGTGAGAGGTTGTGAGCGCCAAAGGGGATAAGGCGAAGGGGGTGGGGGAAGAAATGGGAGAGGACGGGGTGGGGGTTGGATGGTGGGAGGGAGGGGAGATTGAGAAAGGCGAATCAGCACTTCATTAAACAGCCTTTTATGACAAAAACTTGCACTTAGAGAAATGGTGAGTCAACACAAGAATTGTTAGGAAAAACCCATTAACTTAGTGACTCATTTTCGAGGCAAGGATATTCCCAAGCCTTCTGTCCGCTATTCCCCTTCTCCTCCCCCTCTCTTTCCCCTCTCTTCCCACTCTTTTCCCCCTTTCTCCCCCCCCCCTTCTTCCCCTTCTCTTCCCTCACTCTTCCTCCTCTCTCCCCCCTCTTCCCCCCCTCTTCCCCTCTCTTCCCCCAAACGACCCACCTCTTTTCCGCCACCTCGACCGGCAGCATGTCATCCAGGTCCGGTTGGCACAGGGGGGCATCCGCGGACGACGATGGGGGGAACGGCGCGGCGGGCGCGGAGTTGGCGGAAGGGGAGGTGGGCGGAGAAGCGCTCGGGGAGGCGGAGCCTGAGGAGGAGCCGTCAATGGATCCCCCACCCGCGCCCTTCTTCTTGCGTTTTTTCTGCGAAAACATTGCCGCGGAAGCAGGAGAGTACGGAAAATTTCAAAAGGTTAAACAGATAGACGACCATGTTTGAAATTGGCAAGGCTCGGGTTTGCGAAAAGTGGAGGAAAAGCGTTCTAAAACCGGTCGCCAACAAGCTCTCTCCTCCCCCGTTCCCACCTGCTTTTTCTTCTTCTTCTTCCCCGTTCCGTTCGCCGCCTCCCCTCCTCCGTCTTTCGACTCGCCGCCAGAACCTTCTTGCTGTCCGTCCGACGCCCCTCCCCCATCCTCCTCCTCCTCCTCGTCGTCCGATCCCGCGTCGGCAGCCTTGGGATCCTGAGCTTCCGGTTCTGCTTCCAGTGTGCCACCATGACTGTCGCTCATGGCTGCCGACCGATTAATCTACCCACGGAGATTACAAGGGGAAAGGGACTACGAAGCTTGAGACGAGGCGTTGTGAGTATGGTGAAGCCTGCACAATGACGAGCGATAAGGTGGTGTCCGTTGTAAAATAACTACCAGAGAACACTGGGCGCAGAAACAACAGACTGGTTGTATGGGAAGGCTGTGGGTTGTTGAGCAGCCAATGAATGTCAAAAGAAATGTTTTTGTGACACAATTTTTTGTCACGTTTCATCGCGATTTCTTGTGATGTTCATCCTTCCTCGTGTACCGATCAAACAAGCGGTTCTCTTTAACGAGGTCTAGAGCTCGAGTGGCGCAAGCCATAGGCGCCTGCGCACAGACTTTGCAATTCGCTCCGCACCCCAACCAAGGCTTCCCGCGCACAGCTGTCGGGCCCCTGACACTCAAGGCGACACCACACCGAACTGTAGCACACCCGCTGAAACGCGCTTGGCGCATTTGAGGGCGCGGAAAGGGGAAAGTTTGCGCCGAACAGTTCAGATTCCAGGTAGCCTTGGGATGCGGGACAGATGTCTCCTGGCGACATTGTCCAGGTTTTCCTCTGAAGCATCTGCTCTTTGGTTCCAAGAGATCTCCACCCTTGCCAATCAAACGTAACTTTTGTTCTATTTTCTTTTCAGGCTACTTTCTGGCCGCTTAGTGTGCTCGTCTTCTGCTTCTCAGGATATCCAGGCATACGAAGCTTTCGTGGTTTCGTGTTCTCATTTGAAACTGAGCAAAGTCGCCATGGGTCAGCTCATCTATTCGTTCGTGGCCAGAGGCACGGTAGTTCTCGCGGAATATACCTCATTCAAGGGCAACTTCAACACCATCGCCCTTCAGTGCCTGGAGAAGATGCCGCAAGAAAATAACAAATTTACGTTCCCCCATGGTGGCCACACACTAAACTATCTCCTGGAAAACGGATATGGTACGGTTCTTGTCGGATCTAGGCGAATTTAGCACATGTGTTTCCTTCGTGGTCTAAACGTTCGGATTGTAAATCTGCAGCCTACATGGTCCTTGCGGACCAAGACGTCACCCGGCAAATTATATTCGCCTTTTTGGAGCGTATCAAGGATGACTTCACCGCCAGATATGCTAGCAAGGCTGCAACTCTTGGAGCCCATGCCTTGAACAAGGAATTTGGGTAAGTTTTTCTTCTTCTGCCACTGGCGTTTATGCTTATCGTATCTTAATAAATCCGAATGACTTACATCATTTGTACGCTCAGGCCGAAGCTGAAGGAGCACATGAAGTACGTGGCTGAGCACCCTGAGGAAATGAGCAAGTTCGCCAAGATTAAGGCACAAGTGGCTGAAGTCAAGGGCGTGATGAAGGATAATATCGAAAAGGTGAGAGCCACATTCATTCATGGATTGCCGGAACCCGTAGCATTGGGCCCCGCTCTTACCTGCCACCTTGGTGTTTCAGGTTTTGCAACGAGGCGAGAAGATGGAGCTTCTAGCGGAGAAGGCCGACGTTCTGTCGACTCAGGTAGGGTCGAAGTCGTGAAAGCTTGCTCTTAAGGTATTTGTAACGTAGCAGCTTCTGATTCAAGCACTGGCGTATTGGTTTGTGCAGGCTAGCCAATTCAAGAAGCAAGGGACTGAGATTAAGAAGAAGATGTGGTGGGAGAACATGAAGGTGAAGGCTGTTGTAATTGGCATTCTGGTGGTGCTCGCTTTGATCATTTGGCTCTCCATCTGCCATGGATTCACTTGCCAATGAGACGCGGTTTGAGGCTCACTGTACATTAGCAGAATACCAGTCTCAGCCGAGCATTAACCTAGTGCTCATTTTGCCTTCCCTAGTGCATAAACAGCATATGGTATGTGATGTGATCCTCCATTATTGAATTATGACATACTCATTTGTAGTCCCAACTACTTCAAACCTTTCAACGTATCGAAGAAGACCAGCTACCTGGACATCCCCTGCACTCTGAATAGCATATCCAAAGCGCTGCAGCATGTACGAAGTGCCTGTGGTGTGAATCAGTAGGACTGAATTTCCATATGCCGATGCGACACATGCTGACATCCATTACTCTGGAGTACTGCATGTGGCTAAACAAAAGCATGTAACCATATGCATGTTGGTGGGTTCTTATTACCGTATCCCCCCGGATAGTAGCGCATATGCGCTTATAATAAAATCGATTTTTTTAGGGGGTGCGCTTATAATTGAGGAAATTGGGGCATAAGCGCATGCGCTTAAGAAATGGAATAATGAATTTTGTTTTTAAGGGTACCAAATCGAAGCTCCCATTAAGGCGAACACGCCCGTAAAACGTTCACGTCGGTTTCGTGCATGAAATGCAGGCGAAAACAGCCGCGGCTCGATTACCCACCGCACAAATCCTGTCCCCGAGCAACGCATCTGCCAACGCTGACTCGGAAGCTGCCATGCGGCCCAATCCCGTTCGCATGCGTTGCCAGGCAAGGACAACTCATCCGATCCCTCTAGAAGGGATCGGATATGCCCTGCGACCGCAGCATGTGTGCCGCCCATTTCCCTCCTCTGCGGGTTCAGACTGTGGGGGTACCCGTCTATCATTGATGAGGACGGAGCCGCTTCCCCGCAGGGGTCCCGTCCGAAGCCCATTTCTTCTCATTTCTTGCTTGCCTTGATTCAGTTTAACATGTTTCGCCCGCCAGGCTGCAGAAGCCATGGCGGAATTCACTGGCACCCACTTCCTTTTTAAGAAGAAACCTAGGCCCGCGTACCGTGTCGACGCTGATGGCTGGTATACCCGTATCCCACCATCGCCCCCAGAGCCACCACAGCCTCCTGCGCCGCCGGTGCCTCCATCTCCTCCATGTCCTCCTACACCTCCAGCACCACCTGCTCCTCCAAGTCCCCCCGTGTTTGCAGGCCCATCAAATCCTCCTGTGCTGACGCTCCTGCACCCGTCGGCGTTCGACGAGTACCTATCTGAACCTCACAGCAACAAGCCCCCCGACGTCTACGTTCGAGCTCCGCCGCCGGCACCACGATGGGGCCAGCCGCAAGATTGTGCATGGGACGAATCTGGTGTGGGCGCTGACGACGATGTGCCCGACACGGAGGCTCGCACCGAGGCCGGCACCGACACTGGAACCGACACTGGCGCCGAGGCCGGCACCGCGGCAGACGTATATCCCGAGGGTGCCCCGGGCGGCGAGGACGACGACGGCGTGGAGTATTGGTCGCGCGACGGACTTCCCGAGAAGCTTCCAATTCCTTCGTTTCCTCCTGTTAACCGCAAGCGCCCCCACCCCTCTTCTGAGAACCGTGATGCCCGCCCCCCCTCTCCCAGGCACAAGCCCTCCCGGCATCAGCGTAACGCTTATACCGCGCAGGAGAAGCTGCAGTGGATTGGGCGCATGGAAGTGGCGGTGTCGCTGCGGTCGTTGTCTCGCGAGTCTGGAATCCACCGCAAATGTCTGGCGGAGTGGAAGAAAGCCGCCGACATGCTCAAAGAAGCGCACTCAGCACGGAAGCGGATGCACGGGCGAGGGAGGGCATCGTGGTACAGGCCGATGGAGCTGAAAGTCTACGCGAAGCTTCTGGAGTGGCGCCGCAAAGGAACGGCCGTCTCCGTCGGTCGCCTGCAGGAGTGGTCCAAGGAGTTCATGAAGGTTCTGTTCCCCGACGTGAAGTGGAAGGGCAGCCAGCGGTGGTCGGAGAGGTTTCGGAAACGGTGGAATCTGAGCGTGCGCATGAAGACGAGGATTGCTCAGAAAACCGCCGAGCGTAAGATTAATATCTTCCTGTACCGTGTGCTTGTTCTGATTTTCAATCAACGGTACTGACTAACCGTTGTCTCTCAACACTGGCTGTGTGTGTGCAGATGTCGCGGAGCTGTGCCAGGCTTTCTAGCAGTACGTTCGAGACAAGCGGCGTGAGCGCGGCATCGAAACCCGCTACATCATCAACGCCGACCAGACACCGTTGTGGCTGGAGATGCCCGCCACGACTACTGTGGACGAGACGGGCGTTCGCTCAGTGCCCATCAGGAGCGGGGGGTACCAGAAGGAACGCGTGACCGTGATGCTGGCGTGCACGGCCGACGGCGAGAAGCTCAAGCCGTGGGTCTTTTTCAAGCGGAAGACTCTGCCGAAGGGTGACTTCCCGCCTGGTAAGAACTCACGGCGGTTCTTAATGTTTGGTTTTCGTGTCGTCTATACTAACGCATGTTTCTTTACCGTTTATGACATCACAGATGTCGTCGTGGCGGTGCACCCGAACGGCTGGATGGACGCTGACGGCGTCATGCGCTGGCTCGAGGAGTGTGTCAAGCCCTTCATCCGACCTCGGTTCGGCAGGCAGGCGAGGAGCGCCATGGTCGTCTTCGACTCTTACCGCGGACATCTCACGGACGAAGTGAAGCAGAAGTTCGTCGACCTCGACATCGTTCCGGCGGTGATTCCGTCAGGCTGTACGGCGGAAGTACAGCCTCTCGACGTCGCCATCAACAAGTCATTCAAAGCTTCAATCCGCCAGCAGTACCAGACCTGGTTTGAAGAGGAGGGCCAGGAGCGGCTGACGCCTGCAGGTAAGAACTTCACCATTGATGGTTAGAGAGCAGGTTCCTTTCCGCCCGTATTTGGTTCTAACACCATCCCCCCCACTCGGACTTGTGGTGCAGGGAACATCAAGAAGCCGCCCCCTGCGGTGGTGCTCAGGTGGATCTCACGGGCCTGGAAGGCCGTGCCACCTGAGCTTATCAAGAAGGCGTTCCTCACCTGCGGCATCAGCAACGCGCTTGACGGCAGTGAGGACAACCTTGCCATGGCGCACAGGCGGAGCCAGCTGACCCACGAGGTCGACGTCGATGACGAGATCATCGCCAACGGCTTCTTCGCCAACAACTGCGAGGAGCCAGAGTCTGACGACGAGTAGATTGTTAGTTAGGAATGTTCGTAAATTTTCGTGTGAAATGAGATTATTGGTAGAGGCAATTGTAGAAGAGATGTTAGTGTAGGTTAACATGTGTAGATATAAAAAAAAGGTGGAAAGATTGCCCCCTGGGGGGGGAAGGGATGCGCTTATAAAAAGTACAGGCATTCTAGGGGGTGCGCTTATAATTGAGGACCGGCCATAAGCGCATGGCTCCAGATAGAAGCGCCGGCGCCTAAAATCAGGCGGCGCTACTATCCGGGGCGATACGGTATATCAGCCTTATGTACAATAACCTCATGAATGACGCACGCGCTTTGCTTTCTGCTCCTCGGAAAATTGCTTGACATCTTGTGCAGTAACCACATGGTCTGTACCTGCAAATTTTGTCTGCAAGGGAAGGAAAATTTCATGAGGTAAGAAGAGCGACAGGGGGCAGGGGGAAGAAGGGAGGGGAAGGGGAAGGGAGGGGAAGGGAGGGAGGGAGGGAAGGGAGGGTAAGGGAGGGGAGGGACGGGGGGAAGGAAAGGACTTGGGCTTAAGGAACGGAAGAGGATGGGGGGGGGGGGGGGGGGGGGGGGGGGGGGGTGGGAATGGGTTGTTATGGCAACATGTGGCATTGAATTGCTGACAGACCTTGCCGGAGAAGAAAAGGTTCAGCTATAATGACATTCTGGTGTTCGGACTTACCAAAAACTTCTGAAAGTCGGACTTGAAGCTGTTCAGGCCATGAATGATTTCCAACTGAGCAACCCGGTCCATGCTCTGAAACTGAGCTTCAACCTGTACACTAGCTTCCTCCTCCTTCTGTTGCCGTTTCTTCTTTGCTTCTTCCTCATAAAATTCGACAGTATCCTCGACATCAACTAGGAAGTCCACCCCTTGCTCCTTGTAGAACCTGAAATGAGCAGCAACATGTAACGTGAGAGGCACTAGACATGAACAAAAATCTAGAGCAGAACTCCTGATCAAAGCCACACCTGGTGCAATCTTGGCAGTTGCAGATGGAGGCCCTCCACCCAACTGTTAGAAAAAGAGGGCCGACTTCGGAATCATCTGAGCCGAGTCCAGCATCGGCGTCTGCAACTCCACTAGTTGCCTCTACAGAACCATCAGTGACATTCGGACCCGTTGGCAAGTGTTCAACCTTCGCAGTGCTTGTTGAGTCACCCGCAGTTTTTCTTTTGAAAAAAGAGCTTAAAGTTCGCCCCCTCAGAATAGAGGCTAGCTTGCAGTCTGCTTCACTGTCTGCGACCATTGTTTCCCGACCAGGACGTACATCAAGAGGGCCTTCATGAGATGAGCAAGACTGCTGAGGTTTGACAGCATCCACATCCTCAGCATGATGTCCATGAGCGGCTACTGCTTCATTGCATACTTTGATGTCTGGAACTTCGATACTTGCTTCGTCCCCATTGGCATCCGCTTCCTCTTTGCTCACCACTTTGATTTCGTTTTCATTCCCACATGAAGAAACGTCACCAGCACGCTCTGGAGCTAGCAGGAGGTGAGGATACAACTTCAAGAAACGGCACGTCAAGGAGGCGCAGTGGTCACAAATCAAGTTCGAAAATTCCTCAGGAGCCTGCAAAAAGGCAGAACCGCAAGTTGGATTCCATATATGCTGCATATGCCAGAACAACTCAAGCAGGCTTGTAAGGCATACCTCAAACCCGGGCTCAAGGCCCAGATGATGCTCATGGAACCAATCTTCGCACACAACACACTGTATCATGTCCGTTTCTCCGTCTTGGGCTTCAGCCTCTGGATCAGGATACGGCCTTCGACAGTTGCAGTATACACCCGCGTAATTCTGGTTGTACTCGTTGCGCTCGTTCAAAGGATCTTTGTCAGGTTTCAGCTGGCATGAAGGAACAACCGACCCGTGAAACTTGGATGTGCCACAGTCACACCGGAACCGACGCTTCGTATAGAGCTCCACAAGCTAACGAATTAGGGGGAATGGCAAGGGATGGGATGTATGTGTTAGGGACGGAGCTGCAGAAAAGGTGCTGCCTGGAAGGGCAAAGGTGTGGAATAGACGTGATGAAAATGATTATTACCTCATGCCCATCATGACACTTCAGTGAGCATGAAGTGCAAATTCCAGCCGGCTTCCAATCATCAGGCAATATTCCTCGTGGATCCTCACGACTGCTTCCTCCAGTTCCTCCACCGCTTTCTTCAGTTTCCTTGGAAGGAGTTTGAATTTTGGGCGGAGGAACGCACGTAAGGCAGGAATAGAGAGCCTGTCGCTTACGGTAGCCCATGTCGTATGTGCACTTGTCGGGATCATCCGCACCGAGCACCGCGAACGCTTCCTGTAGCAGGCATAACGTTCATGCGCCGTGCGTCTAACATGCGTTAATGGATCACACGAAATTGTGGATTTGTACAAGTCTACTACAAGAATAAGACTGCTATGTGAAGCAGAGCTAGTGAAAGAAAAATGAGACACGCACCTCGACTCTCTCTTCGTACTCGTCTGCCGTCAGCGCCTCCTCCTCCTCCTCAAATATATCCGCCATGGAAGGTGCGGCGACAAGAAACGCAAGAACAAGATGCAAGCAAGCGAAGATCAGAAAGCCAGAGTTGAGCCAGAAGCCTGTCACAGAAATACGACAAAGCCAAATTCCGTGCCTGAATGAAGCAGCCCAGACTGGATGGACGAAGCTGCTTGGTTTTTCGTGGGCGTTGCTCGGAAACCGCTGCACAGAAAATGAATGCGGGAGTCGTTTACAACCGTCGATTCAATTGAATGTTTGTATTTCACGGTTGGGATGTACCTCAAAGCTACAATCGCGTACATTTGTGGACGTTTACATTCGTTTTCTTATATGCGCGAAAAAAACAAGTTCTACAAATGACAACAGTCATGTGCTTGGCGTTGTTGAACTCCAGCCAAATTTGCACATCCTCACATACATGGATCAATTTTCCAGCAATTCATCAATTTCGCCAGTGCCCTCCAGCTATTGGTGTAATGGACACTCTGCCCTTTCGCGACCCCGCAAGCGATTACGTCCGTTCATCGCCATCACGGTACCGCATCGCATGCGCTTTCGCGCCAAAGAAGGTGCGATCCGTCCTGACGCCTTCGCTGATCGCAGCATGTTCCGTGAAGGGCATTGAAATCGTTCCCGTTGATCCTTCCCGAAATCTTCTGGAGTACCGGAGTAGTAGCGAGGAAAACGAGCACGCCACAGATGTCCCGCATAAACCGCCGTTTGATGCGGTGGTGCATAAGGTGCTCACGGCGGAATGGGCTGATCAGCTGCGGATCTTAGCTGAACAATTTCCCACTTTCGCTGGGCGAATTGTGGACCCTCCAGAGAGAATCGCTCGCGTGTGTAACCGCGCTTCTATGCTTCAAGGCCTGCTTCCTGATGCTGACACGTGTCAGGCCACTGAAATCTTGAAGCTGGCAGGAGAAGAGAAGGCAGTACTGGGAGTGGACGTAACGGGAGGTTCGCAAAATGGAGAAGGCGAAGGAGAGGGCCAGAAATGGGAGATAGTACCTGGTTGTTTCGTATGTGTGCCTCAGCAGATGGTGCTTACTCTAAGTGAGCTACGGCGGCTAGCAAGAAATCCTCAAGATGGCCCAGGTGGCTCCTCGGCTTTGCATGACGTTCTACAGAGTCAAGGTCTTTCTTTTCCTCTGGTGGCCAAGCCTGTGGAAGCTAATGGAAGCTCTGCGTCTCACTCGCTCTCTCTCGTCTTCAACACTCATGGCCTCTTGGCTCTTGCCAATTCCCTTGCTGCAGTACCGAAGAATACCTCCCCTGCCTCTTCTGCTGCTGTTGCCACTGCTTGTAATCCAGCAGCTGCTTCTGTTCCTGCTCAGGAAGCTTGCAAAGAGCCCTCTATTGTCCTGCAGCAATTCATCAACCACGGCAGCCGTCTCACGAAGCTCTATGTTGTTGGCTCATCCGTGCGATGTGAGGTTCGCCCATCTCTTCCCGATGTAGCCCCTTCTCAATGCCAAGCGGATGTTTGTCCTGGTTATCTACCTTTCTCCCAGGTATCAAATGCCCCTGTACCTCAGCCTACTCATCTTCCCAATGCTGGCAGCAGCACAGGCAGCAGCTTGAACATGGGTACAGACGACCTTTGGCCTGGCCCTCTGCCTGATGGAGTGGCGGATGCTTTGGGAGAACACTTGCGGGAGCAGCTGGGGTTGAGGCTTTTCAATGTCGACATTGTGAGGTCTGTTGCATGCCCCACCAGGTTCTTTATTATAGATGTCAACTACTTTCCAGGCTTTGCCAAGCTGCATGGGTATGAAGAATTGCTATCGGACTTTTTCCTGAGCATACTGCGGAATGAATGAAATAATTATATCTGAAACCCACTAACTGTGCCTAGGGTGCTTCCCCGGAACGTTAGCAGCAAGTAGGAACATCTAAATAATGAAAGGTAGTTGTGTGGCAGTGATATGGCTGACTCGAGCTTCAGTGTTTCCTCATCTCATCTTTGTGGCTTTGCTTCATTGAGTGCCAGCCGCAGCAGCAGAGTATCATCGAGTGAAACATGGTTTCCTGATGGCTTCCACACGGGGAAGATGTGGGCACTGGGCGCTGCTGGGGTTTCAAGAAGCTGTGAGTGGGGAACAAGTGGAGTGAATAACGGGTTACAGGGATGAAAAGACAGGCCGGAAGAACAGAGGCTAGTATGGGTTAATGTATTATGTGGACTAAAGCGACGATTGAGCAGTTAATTTGGGCATGAGTAACAGTTGATGAGGGAATTATTGGCAAATATACGTACTTGATAGCCCAGCTGGTGGTAGAGATGATGCGCTGCTGTGTTTGACGCATGCACGTGGACATATACCTCTTCAGCACCTGAAGAGCACGCTCATTAACACAGAAAGCCAAGTGCAGGCCACACATACACATGGAAGCAAAAGGAGTGTTGAGTACATGAACAGAAGGCAAGCATGGAAATAGATATATTGGCCCACACTTAACCCACCCTATCTTACACGGCACCCCTTTATAACTCACCCCATTCTGCTGCAATGTCAGCTGCAGCACGCATGAGAGCTGCAGCAATCCCTTGTCGCCTGAATTTGTTTGAAACGCACACATTTGATATGTACGCATAGTATGGTTGCTCCAACGCCACTTGCCCTGGCAATTCATGCTGCTGCTGCTGCTGCTGCTGCATCTGCTTTTGTAGTTGCTGTCCCGCCATTGGGGCTTCTTGTTTTTGCTCATGTAATTGGTGCTCCCTCGTTTCACTCGGCTGCTTCTGCTGGACTGCCTGCTGCGACCGGCTCATCTCATTTTTCTGCGGAAGGATGGCTTCAGCTACCACTAAGCCAGTAAACTGGTGAGCTCTCTCGTCACTCTCCTGCGCCACTGCCTGCCATGCATCCTGCACAGCCCAATAAAACAGGAAAATTAGTGCATCTCAACTATCACAGTACAAGAGTACAGGTCACACATCAAGATGGGAAAGTGGAACCAAATGGGGAAAGCCTCAAATTTGTTTCTCTATCCAGGTATGTGAGGTAGAAGTATATCCCAATGTGGGGTAGCGAAGTTACCTGGAGGTCAGAGATGGCGTTGTTGAGGAGAGAGGAGGCAGAGGTAGGCAGTGTGGAAGGGTACCGGCGAATTTCAGCTTGAATGCCATTCACAGCTGACCCGATACCATTCACAGCCGACCCGATACCGTTCACGGCTGACTGGATGCTGATGCTGTTTGCAGCCGACCCAATACCATTCACAGCCGACTGGATGCTGTTTGCAGCGGATCCAATGTCATTCACAGCCGACTGGATGCCGTTCACAGCAGATCCAATGTCAACGACAGCAGACTGAATGTCGCTCACAGCAGCTTGCAGGCCGTTGGCCGTGGTGTAGAGAGCAGTGAGGGCGGAGGAAGGCAGGGATACCAAGAAGTTGGAGGACTCGCGAGGGCGCTCGACCTGCAAGCAAGAGGGCAAGGAAGAGCAGAAATAGCTCATCTGGGGTCAGGGCTCGCACCATCCAGTCATGGGGAAAGGACATGACAGGGGCGCACGCTCATGTGCTGGCTATCATCAGGTAGTGCAAGGAACCAGTGTAGACGGTTTCAAAAGAATGTTTCTCACCCCTGGAAAGATCTCACTAGACCCCAGTCGTCTTAAGCTGATGTCAAGAGTACCCATCACTCTCTCCATCTCAGTTACTTTCTGCCTTGAAACAACCCCTCTGCCTGCAACCCCTCCTGCTGCATTTGCAGCTGCTAATTCCGCTCCATGCCTTCCATTTGGCATTTCGACGGTTTCTCTCTCCGCTTCTGCCTCGTCCAACCTGTGCTCCAGAGCTGCTGCATCGTTGCCTGATTGTGCTGATTCAGCAGCTGCTATCAAGGAGTCCTTCGTGTGAATAGTGGGACTGGCAGAAGGAGAACGCTGATGCAAAGAAAGCTGGTTGATGCTGTATTCTGGTTGGGTCTGCACAGCAGCAAGGCAGACGCAGCGGATCGATTGCGCTGTAGTCCCGTTGATGCGCCGTTTCATTGAGTGGAATTCCTGGGAGGTGAGGGACAGACAGCGGCAGAAAGGCAACAATAGGCGAAGACAGCGATCTAGCATCAGAGAATTGCAGAGATGAGGCATATAGTGCAGCAGGTAAAACCTGCATGAAGTTGATAGCTTAAATTTGAGCTGAAATGTCTTTCACTCTTCTACACCTCACCTGCTCAGTGAACCGTTTCTTGAAGCTGTCCACGAACCTGTGAGTAAACAGTGTCAGCAACGATGTGAAAGGATATCCTGGGGGGAATTTATGCGTGTGAACACTAGACAGTCCAAATGCTTATGACATCTAGCGCGGTCAGGAGCAAAGAAAAGCAAACGCAATGCCACGTGCCTTCGCATTTCGCAATACGGACAAGTGACGGTATTACCACTCGAGCTCAAGGTTTCATGTTCTGCGGTGAATTCGCGTCAATTATACACAGAACACGCCTCCTCTCACCTCACATGGGGTTCCGTCTCGCATAAAGCTTCTGCTCTGAGAGCCGCTGCTGCCTGGAAGTATCAGGGAAAACGAAGGGAACGTGAGTCAGTGGTCAGACTTTACTCCTATAAGTACTAACACCAGCAAAATGTGGAGGTATAATTTTGGGTAGCAAAATGTCACGACGAGATGTAAGCCAACCTTCACCACGCCTCTACAAGCAGCCATACCCAGAGTTGCGGATCCTCCGTCACGCGAACAACTTCAAATGTGTGGTGAGTTGACGGTATGACGCCATCGTCGGGCGAGGGGACAGACGCTGCTAATTGGCCATCCTTCTCAACTCGTTCGCTGCTGGTTGACGCCTGCTCTATCTGACCAGCTGTCGTTGCTGCTACTTCGTGGTCCGCGTTGACTACTGCTCGTAGTACGTGGGAGGCACGAGCTGGAACCAGCAACAGATCGTGCCGGGAACGCGCTGCTGAGTCAACATGACGCCTACAGGGTCGTGATGCGCGGTGGTCTGTTTGTCCAAAGTTTATATGAAATTCAGGAGACGCATTGGTGCCGCCAAGGGCTGAAACACAAGGTGATGGAGGAATAGCGACAAGAGTAGTGACCGACAGCACAGGCATGACGGGGAAATGTTTCAACCCTCTGCTTTCGGCTGGAGGTCAGGACAGAAGCACAAGATAACTGTGGAGACAGAATGGCTTTGCCTGTTCTGTGGTCCCTTGGCGTTACGAATAAACCTTATTTCATCTTACAATAGGCCCTGTGTTGCTGCTGGTAGCATTCATGAATGCTGAAACTGCTTTCAGAAATGCTTCTCACAGACTCGTAAAATCCGTCTTGCGGGATGATCTCAAGGTGGTGGTGACTACTAGGAAGGGAAAGCAGACCCGAAGATGTGAGAAGAACCCGAATAAGTGGTGGCGTCGTTGGGAATCCCATTCGCGTCAGCAGAAAACAACGTCCACCGCAGCACGAACAATATGTGGCTACGATGCATCAGCGCAGCGCTTGGTGGAACATCAACAAATCGCACTTCTGCATCTGTAAGCGGTGGTGTGGTGGTGGGGTTGAACCATTGGTGCCCCGAAGAGCTGTTGTTGCTGCTATTTTGAGGAAATCGAATGCATATTCAGATCAGCTACAGTACATGCATATAATTTACAATATTACAGCAACTACTCAAACAATGGTATAATATGGAAAAACTAGAGCATCACTTTTAGCCCCTGCAAGGCGATGTATGACCGCCAATTATCAACGACTTCTTTTGGGCTTGGCACCATTCCATCCAAAGGATACTTCAGCCCTAATGCTTCCCACTGCACAGTGAACAGACTCAGAAAAGGATGTCAAGGAACTGGAAAGAATGCTCCAGCAAATGCAATGTGACGTGCTACAGCAGTCTTACCTTGTTGACCCCTAGTCTGTGATATGGCAGCATTTCGATTCCAACCAATGTTGGCTGTTGCTTTGCCCATTCAACAAGACCCTCCACCTCCTCCTTTGTGTCAGTCATGCCTGGGACCAGAACAAAGCGTATGACCATGGGGACGCCATAATCTCCCACTGCTTTTGCGAAGTCCAGAAACAGCTGCTGCTTCACTTGTACCATGTCAAAATAGAGCTTAGGGTTCATGGCCTTTGTGCACAGGAGAACAGTGTCAGTGTGTGGAAGAACTTCAGCCCAGTCTTTGGCTCTGCCGTATCCTGCATTGGCCGGAATGATGAGCCGACGAGAGAGAGCATGAGCTACTCAAGCCAACACTAAGAAGGGAAGCATGGAAACTAGCACAGCAAGCTCAACCTTACTGCAGCAATAACAGATGCCAGAAGCTACCTGCTGTGTCGAGTGCTGTTGTTATTCCCAGTCGGTGAGCCTCCTTGAAAACAGCACTGCAAAAGTGAGGCTGCATCATTGGCTCTCCTCCTGAAATAGTCACCCCACCACCGCCTTTATAATACGCCAAGTTTTTCTTCAACCGTGCAGCAATGTCTTTGGATGATAGCCGTTGACACTTGGCTGTCACACTGCAATTGAACATCGACGGACGGCTTACAGCATGAGGGGCGAGCTACAGTGGTGACGAGTAGGCAGAGAAGAGCATTGGAAACTCACCTCCATGTATCTGGGTTGGCACAGAAAACACAGCGCCTTAGACATCCCTGTTCCCCAGGCAGCACAGTAAGACCACCGCTTCTCGTTTGTGCAATAGTATGCAGACTACAAACAAGAGAAAAAGCGGGAGTTGTAGTCGCTCACCTGCACGAAGACTACGGATCTAATGGCAGGCCCGTCCACGGCCGAAAACGACTCAATGGAATGGACCCGACCCCAGACTTCAGGGATAACCGGATCAATGTAACCCTTAGGCACCACTACTGGGGACATGTCTGGGAGAACTTTGTCATTTTCGATCAGCTCAGGTACTTCAAAAACTCTGGTGGGTGTGGTAGACGTCACGCCCTCTGCTACTCGTTTCACTGTCGGATTTTGCACTCCGCAGGCCTTAGCGGCGACTTTGACGGCCTCTGGTAGGCTACCGTCTGCTTTTGGCAGCAAAGGCCGAAGCTTCGGTTTTGATCCCGCAGACGGCTTAGGACTAGTTGATTCCTGAAAAGGAAAAGCACGGCGCGTTCAGAATCGGATTCTCTACGAGACTTTCCACGCAAGTTCATATTGCGGTGAAGCTAACCTGTGAAGCACTAATCGGAGGGGTCCTGCTGGTTTCGTCTTGTTTGTCCCCTGCACAAGACTTCACTAGAATCAGTATCAGAATATGACCAAGACTCCGCATCGCAAATGCCGCAGCATACCTAAGGAAGCCGTGGTTAACTGTCGCTCTAGAAGCCAGGCATATCTGGACGTCCCAGGTCTTAGCCAGTCCTGCGAGTATCACGATAATATCCTGAATTAGTAAGTTGTGCAGCCTGATCGTGAATGCTACGTGCCCCTAATACACACCTGCTTTCTTGCACGAAGAACAAAAGAAGCTAATCTGGTCGCCATGACTACAGTTGTTGGCTGGATCGGAGAATGATCCCCAGTTAACAAGCACCGACCAAGCTCATCTGAAAAGGCCTGCGAATTCCTAAGATCGAGAAACGTTTCGGAGACAGCGAGCGTGTAAACACTGATTCTACAAAATGCACATACTAATCGGTTCTTCGCGAGCGTGAACGTACAGTACTAAGCGGTTCTTCGCCGGCGTGAACGTAGGAGGATACGGGTAGGGAGGAACTGGAGACATCAGAGCCACGAAAACGGGCAAATACACTTTCTGGCGGAGAAGCACGTTGGTTGGTCCTCCTGTCCGATGCGTTTGTCAGGTTCCGGGAATCTTGGGAGCACATGAGGATTTGTGACTTGGGCGGAACAAATTGTTCTCTGCAGGCTGGACACGAGAACTTCATTATTGATGTGTGAGGCATACTGTATGAGTATACTCCCCTCAGCTGTATTACTGAATGTACTCTGAGCAAATGGTCTCCACATATACACCAGAATGTCACTTCCTGGTTGGTTCAGAATGATCTCAACAAGTCCAGTAAGTCAAGTTGCAAGAACAGATGTGCCAGCTGCAATGAACACAGGTTCATTAGCACCCATGACTGAAACAAGCACCCGCTGCAATCAGTTAGATAGTTGATCTCATGATTTACTTCCATGCTGATGCGAGCTCCGTGTTATTGGGGTTTCACCATGTACATACCCTTCTTCTTGTCCACCATCCTGACAAAGGTACACACAAAAGCATGATGGGGCATGAAAGGGGTTAGGGTCCAGGCATCTCACTGTCTACACAATAAATTTAGCAAGCTGTATACATTGACAGACCCCTCAAACTACCTCGGCTTGACAATAGAGCTTCACTTACAGTTTTCCCATGGCAAAGAGGTGTCGGCCTGCCTCATTGCAGACTGTGCCATCAGCATCCAGAGTGTACCGAGCACCAGGAGTGTCCGGGAAACCCCTCTTCATCAGAGTAGCAAGGTCCTTCTTGTGCAGCTCTCTCCCATTTACGAACACCTTAGTCTTGCCTCCAGAACAATCACTCTGCATCGGCTGCATGCCAAACTCCCTCATAAACGCCTGTTGGTTGGGAAACAACAGACAGGAGGAAGCAGACGAGCTACATTTAGGCAGTGCAACAAGAAACAGCAAGAACTAACAGCCCAGGATAAAGTAAGGCCTTTCTGATGCTACTGTGGTAGAATCTTTTATCAACCAACCGTCAACACGCCCAGTCTGCTCCAGGAATCAAGAAGTGACTCACCGGAGTGACTCCAAATGCAGGGCCTCCCACAGGGCCCCAGAAGCCAGCTCGGCAGTCGTACCTGGAACATGGAACAAGGAGAAACGGGTGGAGAAAAACAAGATGGGACGACAAGAAAGAAGGCAATACATGAACCCATGCCAGTCTTCCATTGTGCACCCAAACAGCACACCACTAGCAGCATGTTCCACCCTATACGCAGCACGGAGCAAGAACCTGTTTCTTCCAAGAACGCAGTGCACAACATACCAGTAGCTGCCTGGCTCAATTGTTCCAATCCGCCTCTCAGCCAAGAACACAAGCTTGTCTGGCACGGGCTGCCCGTTCACATACACCTTGCGCCGGTACTGCCCCTCGCCGCCCAGCGTGGAGCTTCTAGGCGCCACCGTCATCGCATCTGCCCGCCCGGGCGGCCCACTGTACTCCGTGGCAGTGCGCCTGAAGGGCAGGTCTGCAGGCGGCCCCATCCCCGCACCCCCGTGCTGCTGCTGCTGCATCTGGTGTTCATTGAGGGACGCGCTTCTAAAGCCTACTGATGCCGCCAGGGACTTCCCTGGGCCTGTGAGGTACCGTCTGGTGGCAGCTTGTGGGTCCATGGGGGGCTGTGGCGGCTGCTTGGGGAACCGTTTCCCTGACCCTTGCCTTGGCAAGCCCTCCTCACTCTCCATATGCCCCCCAATGCTCCCCCCGGATAGAGGAGGTCTGGGTGCTTGATGCCCGTATGCTACCTTGCCCATGTGACTGCGACCCTGCATGGGGCTCTGCTGCTGGTATGGGTGGAGTGGCTGCTGATGCTGCTGCGGAGGGCCTGAGCTTTGATGGTACATGGGCATGGAGGGTGAGAGGTTCTGAGAGAGGGGGCTAGCTGCGAAGCCTGAGGCTTGCACGGGGGATTGAGAGGCATGTACGGGTGTAAGATGACTCATCTGCTGTTGGCCCTGCGCTTGCTGCATCATCTGCTGCTGCATCTGCTGCTGAATGGGCTGATTCTGCATCTGCTGGAAGTGCATGTGCTGCTGCTGCTGGTGTGGGTGCTGCGGCTGCTGCTGCTGAGGCATGAACCCTCCAGGCCCAGTTATGCCTGGCTGTGTGAAGTTGGCATACTGCTGCTGCGCTCCCCCAACCATCTGTTGTTGGTATTGAGATACCGCTTGTTGTTGTTGTTGTTGTTGTTGTGGAGGGTGCATATGCCCAGGTGCATGAGCCTGCTGCTGATACACCTGCCCCATACTCTGTTGCCCCATGCCTTGCTGCCCCATCCCCTGCTGCCCCATGCCTGGCTGCCCCATGCCTTGCTGCCCCATGCCCTGTTGCCCCATGCCCTGCTGCACCACTCCCTGCTGGCTCATCCCTTGCGGCATCTGAGGCGCCATAGAGTACGGCTGTTGACTGAACGACTCGCCCATGCTCAACCCGCCCATCTGCTGCACTAGCGCACCCTGCCCATAACCCTGCACCGCTGCATGCTGTTGTTGCTGCTGCTGCTGCTGCTGCTGCTGCTGCTGCTGCGGCATGAGCTGCGGCGAAGGCTGCCGTGCTTGCTGCGGCTGCACGGAACTCATGCCCTGCGGCTGTTGCTGGAAAGCGTGCAGCGGGGCCACACCTTGCGGCGGCTGTTGCAACCACTTCTCCTCCGACACCGCCTGTCCTTGCTGCTGCTGCAACTGTGGCTGCACAAGTAGGGGTTGCTGGCTCTGGGCCGCAACACGCGAAACAGCTACAGAGGGCGGACCGGGGAGAGGGCCAGAGGCGGAAAGGGGCATGAGCACAGGAACGCCGCCCGCGGGAGGGAAGAAGACCGAGAACTTGGAGATCTTGAGGCACTTTCCACAACGCAGTTTCTGAACTCCGTCTCTCGGCTCCAGTTTTGGCGGGACGGCGAGCATCTGGGAGCACCACTGGCACTGCGATGGGACGAGATCGGATTTTGGAAACATGCAGGGACAACGATGTAGGCAACGCAAGGACAACGAAGCAAGGAAAAGGAACGGATGCAAAGAATGGTCGCTGATTCCTCCGGCTGCCTATACACGAGCGTTTGATAACTTACCCGCACAACAGGTCGGCCTGACTTTGACAGTAGCGGCTGCGGAACGGTAGCCCCCTCGCCTGGAGCCGCCTGCCCCTGAATCGGCGGAAGCTGCTGCTGCGCGGGCTCGCGGAACTCCGGACCCTCTCCTGTCCCGATAGCCCCGCTCGAGTTCCCCCCGTGCGAGGGGACGCCAGATGGGGAATCGACCTCCACGTGCAGGTGCTTCGCCTTGTGCGCCGCTAGCACGCGCTGGGCCGCGATGCTGGTGTTCGGATCCACGTGCATGGATCCCCGCTGGCCCTGAGCGGATGTCTCGTGCACCCCATGCTGCATGCTGTGCTGCTGGGCTCCAACTTGCATTCCTTGCTGGAAAGACTGAGCTTGGTTTTGTGGGATGTGATTTTGGTCTGGAGCCTGCCGGCCGTCCCAGGAGTCGGCTGGAGTTATGTGGGAGTTTGAGAGACTTCCACTTCGTGGTCTGTGTGGGTGTCCATCGGCGTGATAGCCATTACCAGAAATGTAAGGATCTTGCTGAGGTCGTACTTTCCTACCAGGTGGTTGGAGGCTAGCCATTTTGCAATAACAAAACTTCTAGGTAAAGGGACGGAGGGAAAGAAACATCAATCCCTTGGTGTTACTGATCAAGGTGTGCGAGCTTGCATGTTCCCATTTCAAATGAGCACGACGCTTATCCTTGACGAACCTTTCGACAATCGCGCGGAAATAATGAAACGCGTCGACGACCTAAAACAGACAGGCGTGGCTTTAGATACCTAATAATGGTGTTCTTAGTGCGTACCACCCCGTCGCAAAAACTTGTCAGACCGGGAAATCCGCCAGCAGCGTTTGCAGTGGCAATGTCCGTGCGGCATAACAGTTTGCTCCAGATCACTTATGGAAAAGATCGAGTGCACTAAACGTGAAAAAGGAAGAAAGGCGAACGGGGATTGGATAGAAAGGAGACTGGAGTTCACTGGAATGAGCGCTGCTTCTGCTCTGCTGCAGGTGCTGCTGGTGCTGTCAACTCTCCCTGGTTATGCCGAGCCAACGGGCACTGTTCGCTTTGTCGCAAACGAAAGTGCAGGCCAGGCCAAGGCCCAGCGAGGCTTGGCAGAAGCCAAAATTCCTGACAGAAGTACACCGAGCCAGAATCAAGGTTGTGGCTTGGCGCAGAACCTGAGAATTTCGAGGTTCGACATCAAATAGGAGAAGGAAAACTCGACGTCCGCTGTTCGTCAGGGAAACGGAATCCTGCAACAGGCCTGCGACGATTTGGTGAAAGCCGTTACAGATGCGAAGAAACGTCGACCGACAGTCGAAGGAATGCATTTGGGGGGGCTGCGCCAAGAGAATATGCGAAATTTAACAAATAATTCACACTGGATATCAAGTGCTCCTGACAAACGTTAGAGGTGTTATTTCTTCTGCTTGACCTTGATCTCCGACCCAGCTTTCATAAATAAGCCATCCTTCTTGCCATCCTCCAGCCTGCACAAAATAAAAATATATTAAATCTTCAGTATACAATTCACAGGAGGGGTTTCGAACCTCTTAGGAACTTAATTAATTGTTGTACACACTTACAGGCTCCCAAGGTTAGCCACCACTCGTCCAAACTCATTGACTAGAGTGCCATCTGCATCGAGCGTGTAGCGGCCTCCCAATGTCTCGGGAAAGCCCTTCTCTGCCAGGATCTTGACATCCTTTCGATGCAGTTCTCGTCCATTCACCAGAATCTTGCTCTTACCGGCCGAACAATCCATAGACATGGGGGTATTGCCTAGCTCACGCATAAAAGCCTGGAATCAAACAAAGGAAAATAAAAAGTGAGTGACACAGCAAGACAACATATCCAGACTTCATGCACCTGGGAAATCCAGATTGCTCACTGGTATGACGCCCAATGATGCACTCCCAACAGGCCCCCAGAATCCAGCTCTGCAGTCATACCTGCATCCAGAATGTCTCGTGAACCACATTGAAAGAAAACAATGGAAGCCTGACATCGCGACGTAAAGTAGCCAAATTGGCATATTCTCACCAGTAATTTCCAGGTTCGATCTCCCCAATCCTCTGCTCTGCAACAAGCACCCTCTGGTCCGGCACAGGAACCCCATTCACAACCACCTTTCTCCGGTACTGCGCATCCCCACCCACACTCATCGTCCTGCTCCGTGGCATCAGCACCGCTGCTCCCCCTCCCACACCCTTCGCACTCGCTCCCTTCCTCTCTGTTGCTGTTCGCCGCAGCTCCACCTCCCCTCCCTCTCCACCACCATCTCCTGCTGCCCCTCCCTGTGACTGAGGAGCAGCACGAAAGGAAGGAATGGTGGACAGCTTGCCGCCCGGGCCCACAGTGACACGCCTTGTTGCCAGCATGTCCCGTGCCGGCCGCTGAAACCGCTTCCCTGAGGCTGTTCTCGGCACCACCTCCTCCCCATTCTCATCTGCTGCTGCTGCCACCACTCCTCCTCCTGCTGCTGCTGCTCCACTAGCAGGCATTCTCAGAGCAGGTGAAACGCCAGTGTTACCGGAGTCAGAACCGCCACTGGACTTACGGACGTGCTTGGTTGAAAGGTGACCTTCGCCTGCGGCTCCCTGTGATGCTCTGCCAGGCTGGGATTGCTGAGCCGCCAATCCCTGCTGTTGCTGCTGCTGCTGCTGCTGCTGCCACTGCTGTAAATCTTGCTGTGGCATCTGCATCTGCGTCTGCATCTGCATGTGCGTCTGTGGCATAGCTTGCTGCAGTGGTGGTTGCACAGCGTCTTGCTGGGGTCTGGCTGGCAGCATATACTGGGTTTGCTGGTAGTAAGCCCCACCTGCATACACCTGACCAGCTTCACCTCCCTTGGACAAACCCACACCGGACTCGCCTGTGAGGGAAGTAGAGACTTGGATGACTGTAGGCTGCTGCTGGTACTGTGACTGAATCTGCTGCCCCTGCTGCTGATGCTGGTACTGCTGCTGCTGATTTTGCTGCTGAAACTGCAACTGCTGCTGCTGGTGCTGCTGCTGATGAAACTGTTGAAGTTGCTGTGACGGCTGCTGTGGTCGATACGGCAGCATAGGCCCATGCTGCACTGTGTAAAGATGCTGGGGACGAACATTGGATAGAGCCATGCCATTCAGCTGCTGCAACGTCCCATTCACAGCAAAAGGGGGCACACCATCCACCCACTGTTGCTGCTGCTGCTGATGCTGCTGCTGCTGCTGCTGCTGCCCCATATGACCCAACCCCCCACCACCCTGAATATGACCAAACTGCTGCTGCTGCAACGGCTGCTGCTGCTGGGAAAGCTGCTGAGGTGGACTCATGCCCCCTGGAAAACCACCTCCCTGTGGAAACCCATGCTGCAGCATTGGCTGCATGCCTTGTGGCGCCATGCCATCATAGGCCGACAAGCTCGTGGGCAAGGATGCTGCTGCAACGGCTGCATTTGAATTTGCAGCACTTGGAACAGGGAATCGAGGCCCTGGCATGCCACCTGCCTGTACCTGCACTGGCGTCGGTACCTGCAGTGGCTGCTGCTGGAACTGCTGTTGCTGCAATTCCCACTGCTGGTGCTGCTGCTGCTGCTGCTGCTGCTGCCACTGCTCGTTTTCATTGCCGTCCCCAGCAACCTCCCCTTCTACCAGCGCCTGCGCGTTCCCCTGGGAAGCACGCGCTGTCATCTGCTGCTGCAGCTGAAGCTCATGCTGCTGTTGCTGCTGCTGCTGACTTAGAAACTGTTGCTGCTGTTGCTGCTGATGATTTAGAAGCTGCTGCTGCTGCTGCTGTAGATGATGTTGCTGCTGCTCTGCAAACTGCACCTGAACCTGCACATCACCCTCCTCTCGTGCGCTCTCAACAGGGATGAGGATCGGCAGGCCGGGCATGTCGGGAGGCGGCAGAGTGACAGCATACTTAGACACGCGCATGCACTTGCCACACCGCAGTTTCTGCTTGCCCTTGTGAGACGGCTGCAGCTGCGCCGGCACTGCCAGCATCTGGGAACACCACTGGCACTGCGTGTGGGGGCCAGGAAGGGAGAAGGGGGAACGGAGGGAAGCATGAGAGGGGATTTGAGTTATGACACGGCTGCAGCTGTGCTGGCACTGCCAGCATCTGGGAGCACCACTGGCACTGCGTGTGGGGGACGGGAAGGGAGAAGGGCGAACGGAGGGAAGCATTAGAAGGGAGAAGAGTAATAAGACGCCTGCTGCCAGGTGAGGAATTATGGCTTCATACGACCAGACAGCAGCGGGCAGGTACGGGCAGCTGCAGGTGCGAGGGACAAACAAACAGCGCCTACCCGAACGACCTGGAGATACGGGGCGGACGCGCAGCCAGTAGGGCTGCATATAGTGCGGCAGGACTTCTGAGAATTCTCAAAAGCTACGGGGTCGAGGGGCAACCCAACAACAGTCTCTTACCCTAACGACCTGTCGACCGGATTTGGAGATCAGGGGCGGGTGCACAGCCAGCAGGGACGCATACAGTGCTGCAGCCCCCCCCTCCCCACCACCTCCGCCCCAACCGTTGCCTCCTATTGGACCTCCTGCCGGCAACCCGGCCTGAGCACCAGCAACAGCAGCAGCAGCAGCCGTCACATCCCCCCCTGACTTCCTTCTCCTATGCTGCTTCGTCTGCTTCGTCTTCTGCTGCATCTGCTGCTCCTGCTGCTCCTGCGGCTGCTGCTCCTGTTGCGGTTGCTGTACTTGCTGCTGCTGCTGCTGCGCCCGGGGGTGTATCATACTCATACCTCCTACCGAGCTTCCGCTGCTTCCCCGGCTGCCACTAGTGCTGCTGGCGCTATCCTCGCTCGCCTGTCGCCTCCGTTCCTTCGCACCCGTCGCACGCGCCCTCTGTGCGACCACGCCCGTCCGATCAATCCCCTCCTCTGCTTCCGGTTCCCCCTGCGACGCCCGCCGCACAATCCCTTGCGCGAGTTCCGCCTCAGAGCCCACCGACCCTATCGTCACTGCTCCCGCGCGGGCTCGCCCCCTCCTAAGCGCAACCCCGCCCCTACCCGCTTCCGACTTGCTCCGCGGAAGCATAAT
The DNA here is from genome assembly GCA_947470075.1 of Closterium sp. Yama58-4. Lineage (NCBI taxonomy): Eukaryota > Viridiplantae > Streptophyta > Zygnematophyceae > Desmidiales > Closteriaceae > Closterium > Closterium sp. Yama58-4. Next base: position 62,276 of record CANIUD010000468.1, read on the forward strand.
CTCTGCATTCGGCGCCTGACTCGGAACCCTCTCTGCTAAAAAACCCCCTTCGTTTCTCCCCAACTCAGCATCGTATGATCCCCCGACGCTCTCCGCCGAAGCCCTCTGCTGCCTTGCGGTCCGGGATACCCCGTTCTTTAACGGCTTAGACGCGTGCGGACCGGCAGTAACGGATCGCGAAAGAGGGAAGTGAACGGACGGCTGGTAACAAGGCTCGCCGGTTTCGTCTCCATCTACTAGAAGCGTGAACTCGTCTTGCCACTGCTGGGTCTGCGTTGCCGGCGGCTGCTGCTGCTGCTGCGCGTTGTAACCGTTCTGCGGGTAACCTCCCTGAAGTTGCGAGTAACCACATGGCTGCATGTAACCATCTGGTTGTGCTTCCTCATAAGGCTGAAGCGACGCTGCGCTCTGGCTCTTCTTCCGCCCCTTTTTCCCCCGTTTGCCTGCGCCGTTGCAGCCAGTTTGCCCCGAATCCTCCGCCTGCCCTTCCGCGGGCGCACCAACGATAGCAAATTCCCCGCTATTGGGTCGAGAACGAGTCGTTTTCGTGCCCTGCTTCTCCGGATCACGCAACGGTACCTGTTGCTCTGCTTGGTGCTGCTGTTGCGGTGGAAACGCGGGAGGCGGATGAATTGCGAACGCATCAGCGAGATCCACAGCTGATTCGCCACAGCTGGTAACTGATAACTCAAAATTCGTAAGACTAGTACCGCCAAATGACTTTTTCCTTCCCTTACGCGGTTTCGTCTGAAGTCCGACCTGAGAACTAGAGCCTGAATGTGATAACTCGGCCCAGCGGACCGCCTTAAGCGGTGACTTATCTCTGTTAGTGTCCTCCATGGACGGATGACTTCAGGTTCACTACTGCGGCCTTTAATCTCCACTAAAAATTTATAGTTGACTAAGGTGGCTTGGAATCACCGCTGAATGCTATCTCTAAGGCTGTCCGTTCTAAGCTTGCGTCTCCGGATTAAGATATTAAGGATAACGCGCAGCTGTGAATCGGAAGGACGTAATTAATCGTAAGCTATCAAGAGAAAGTTAGCACGTTTTTGGCCCGTGAAAGCCAAGGCACCCCTGATTATCCACACGCCAGGAGAACGTCTGATCTGATGTATCACGCTCTTGCACATGAGCAAAAATCGCAGCCTAATTCATCCGCGCAAGTTGAGCACGGCTGCGACAAAAGAAGATTATGGACACTCGAGTCGTGCATCAGGCCGATTATGGTCGGTAAAATAACGGAGTATTGATAAAGCCTGTTAACTACGTGGTGGAGCAGAAAACTAGAGAATGGCACGAGTGGGCAAGATGGCGGTGGCGAAGAGAAAGTGCAGGAGCGTGTATGAGATGCTGTGGCCTGCGGCTCTCTAGTTCAGTCTAGTGGTTCTTATTGGCGGCACCCTCAAGGCCTCACCTCGCCGCCGACAGTGGCATCGCCCATCCTCGTTCCATGTCAAAATTTCCCAGGTACGGGTGTTGAATGATACTTCACTTGGCGGTTCAATGAGATGATATGCGCGGCAAAGAGTTCATATTTTACCTTACAATGGTTGGATAGGGTATTGCTCAGGTGCCCATATCAATCTACCTCCATACTCTTCTACGGTAATGTTCTACAGTTTTATTCAACAGAAGTTTGTGTTATTTGGCCAAAGCAGTGTTTTCAAATTGCAAGTAATATGCTATCCATACGTTTTTTGGGAGGTTTAATTACACTACATAAGAGGCATGAAAACACATTCGCAACTGATCCATACGATAATATGTGCATCGGAACATTTTGTTCAAGTATATGTAAGGTAAGAAATATGGGGTTAACTGTACCTTTTCATTTGGACGGCTGCAGTCAAGGTCGTTGGGCGAGTGCCAGGTGAAGCCGGGAGCACGGAAGTTCGGCAGCGGCAGGGGGAAATCTGCCCTGCGCTTCGGCACATTGAAACAAATGTCGGTCGGTCGCATTCCGCTTGTCCTTCTGGATTGAAACCTGGTTCACTGCAACTGACATCCAAGTCTAGGGTTCGTCATCTCAGTTGATTTTCGTTGCACCCAGAAGTGAATATTCCCGCCGAGCACCACACGACTGGCGTCGAAATATTTTCGTGAGATTACGCTCTCTCCGACTGCCCCGTCTTCTCTTTTGAGAAATTGGAACGGGGGAAGAGAACTCGGGATATGTGCAAGGCTGCCAGTCTCATCATCCATTAGGGTTTCAATTATTAGTCGAGCCGTTCTACGTGACCTTGCAGTGCTGTCAGGTTATTTTCCAGAAGCACAATGGCCCCTAACTTCTGCTAAGCTTACGGCCAAGCCGCTTCCTTCACACAGGCTTTTTTCTTGACAAATGTTTGTTAAACATTCTCGCAGTTTGTAACCCTTGCAGTCATGCTTCAGACGATAAACAGGGTCTTCAGCCATAGCCCCAGCTTCAAGAGGAGGGGAAAGGGGGATCATGAAAACGGCGGAGATAAATCCCCGCTTAGTGGAAAAGATTCTACCGCAGGGGACCAGCGACCAGACTCCCCTATTCGACTCGGATCGCCGTCGATTGCAGCGCTTGGCGAGTCGACGCTTAAAAAGATCGTTAAACGGTCGTTCTATGGCGACACGTCGGTGGAGCCGCTCGTCGATGGGAGGGGGGGAACGGGAAGGGAGGTTCCTACGGAAATGCTCGCGTTCGAAATTGGAGCCATCATGCGTCGCACTCTCGAAATCTGCGACTCCATGTCCGAGAAAATGCTCTCCTCGCTGCGCGCCAACCTTCAGGTCCGATAAGGCTTACCTCGTTATACGCCGGTAGTGTGGTCCTGCAGCTCTTTCCCGTAGCTGCTGCACGTAACTTCCATACAACTGCGACTTTTGGTCAGCGTTCTTATAGTTGCTCAACGGTCTCTTCTCCAGGTCTCATGTTTTCAACGTCTCCCTTACTCCTCCCCACCTTCACTTCGCTCCTCTTTCCGACGCGCCTCGGAATGCATAAATCTCATAGTTTCCCTTGCGGGTTCGCTCCGCGCAGGCGCCTGGCGTGGTCACTTTAATCTCCAGCGACCTTAGAGTACTATGGGGCCTCGCGGGGTACGAGAAGCATCAGGAGCTGCGTTCCGTCGCGTGCCGCGTCGCCGTGCTGGGTCGCAAGTGCCGCGAATCGCGGCTGCACAAACTCGAGCGGCTCTTTGCGCGGCTAGACAGCATAGATGCCGATTATAAGATGTTCTCCGCGTCTTCCGCTGAAGGGGAGGTGCTTCTTAGGTGAGCTGAAGGGGAGGTGTCTTTGAAGTGATACGATGATTTTCTCCAAAGGTTGTGTGAATGCTATGATGCGGATGATCATATTGGAGGGATGACGATGTTGCGAGTCCTGTTCTCACGGGTTTCCTTCGCGTTCTCTTCCCGTTCTCTCTTCGCACATTTGTGGTATTTGCACGACGGCATGGCACGGTATGTCTCGGTGTGGCACGGTATGGCACGGCAGGTTCATGCGCGAGCAAGCGGAGGCGACGAGCGAGCTGAAGAGCGAAATGGAGTCCATTCAGGAGCTGCACAGCCGGTAAGCGCTGTGCGAAAGAGGGGTGGAGGGAGGGGGAAAGAGGGGTGGGGGAAGCTGGAAGTGTTGGGGAGAGGGGTGTCGGAAATGGGGGAAGGGGGAAATGGTCGGGGGGAGAGGGAGGAAGTGGTGGGATGAAGCGGGGGAAATTCTGGGGGGGGAAATGATGGCGGGGAGGTGGCAGGGAGATATTGTCATTTCCGCCGCATTCATACCTCTTGCCCCCTGCGCCTTCCCCTCGGGTCCTACTACCTCATGAGGAGATGGTGACGCAGGGCGAGCAGGTTGCACGGCTGCTGATATTGACACGCCTGTCAAACCCCCCTCTCCCCATCCGCCCGTCCATCTGGCTGCCAGCATTTAGGAGTACGGCGAGTGGAACTCGCTACAGGAGATGGTGACGCAGGGCAAGCTGCTGACGCTGACACGCCTGTCCATGCCTCCCCTGTCTCCCCTCCGCCCCTTCCGCCCCTTGCCCTTTCGCGGTCGGCAGCATTCAGGAGTACGGCGAGTGGAACTCGCTGCAGGAGATGGTGACGCAGGGCAAGCTGGTAGCGCGCCGGCTCATGCTGATATGCCTGTCAATGCCGCTCTCCGCCCTCCCTTTCCCCCATTGGCAGCATTCAGGAGTACGGCGAGTGGAACTCGCTGCAGGAGATGGTGACGCAGGGCAAGCTGGTAGCGCGCCGGCTCATGCTGATACGCCTGTCAATGCCGCTCTCCGCCCTCCCTTTCCCCCATTGGCAGCATTCAGGAGTACGGCGAGTGGAACTCGCTGCAGGAGATGGTGACGCAGGGCAAGCTGGTAGCGCGCCGGCTCATGCTGATATGCCTGTCAATGCCGCTCTCCGCCCTCCCTTTCCCCCATTGGCAGCATTCAGGAGTACGGCGAGTGGAACTCGCTGCAGGAGATGGTGACGCAGGGCAAGCTGGTAGCGCGCCGGCTCATGCTGATATGCCTGTCAATGCCGCTCTCCGCCCTCCCTTTCCCCCATTGGCAGCGTTCAGGAGTACGGCGAGTGGAACTCGCTGCAGGAGATGGTGACGCAGGGCAAGCTGGTAGCGCGCCGGCTCATGCTGATATGCCTGTCAATGCCGCTCTCCGCCCTCCCTTTCCCCCATTGGCAGCATTCAGGAGTACGGCGAGTGGAACTCGCTGCAGGAGATGGTGACGCAGGGCAAGCTGGTAGCGCGCCGGCTCATGCTGATATGCCTGTCAATGCCGCTCTCCGCCCTCCCTTTCCCCCATTGGCAGCATTCAGGAGTACGGCGAGTGGAACTCGCTGCAGGAGATGGTGACGCAGGGCAAGCTGGTAGCGCGCCGGCTCATGCTGATATGCCTGTCAATGCCGCTCTCCGCCCTCCCTTTCCCCCATTGGCAGCATTCAGGAGTACGGCGAGTGGAACTCGCTGCAGGAGATGGTGACGCAGGGCAAGCTGGTGGAGAAGCTGCAGGGCCACTGCCTCTGGGCCTACCACCTCGACTTCCTCGTGCAGGTGGGCCTTCAACCATTGGTTACCGCATCAGCATCAGCATCAGCATCAACATCAGCATCACCATATTCAACAACTATCATGTTCCCGTTCGCCATCTCCTCCCCCCACACCCTGTGCCGCTGCCCTAGTTTTGAGGCGCCTCAAAACTAGTCCCCCCACACCCTGTGCCGCTGCCCTCCCGGGCCCTCTCCCCATGTGCCAGTTGTTCATCATAGCAGCCTGCCACGTGCGCAAGAAGTTATTTGCAGCGTTTGGCCACGACATGTGTCCGCCTCTCCTCTAACCCCCCCACGCCCTCTCCTCAAACTCCTATTCGCACCCCCTCAAACCCCCTTTCACATTTTCCTCCGATCCCTCCCTTCCCACCCGTCAGCTGCTCATCATAGCAGCATGCTACGTACGCAAGAAAATCTTTGCAGCGTTTGGCCATGGCATGTGTCCGCCGCGCATCCGGGAGGCATGTGTGGGGGAGGCGGGACTGGCGCTGCACTATGCCAACGTGGTGGTGCTGCTGGAGCGGATTATCCAGCAGCCGGACGAAGTGCTGGGACCCACTAGGTATGTTGGTTTGGAATGGCATGGCACTTTGTCGTGCTATGCTCGCGCTGCACTACGCCAACGTGGTGCTGCTGCTGGAACGGATCATGCAGCAGCCGGACGAACGAAGTGCTGCGACCCACCAGGTGCGAGCGTGCTGAGACATACCGGGTGGGGTTGTATGGCATGGCATGCATGGATGGCATGCATGGATGACATGCATGGATGACATGCATGGATGCCAGGGTAGTGCTATTGGCTGACGCTGCACTATGTCAATGTGTCGCTGCCCTTTTCCCCCTTTCCCACTCCCTCTTCCCCCTCCCTCCCCCTCCTTCCCCCTCGTGGTGCAGGGACGAGCTATATGAGATGCTGCCGCGGAACATACAGTACCTGCTGCGCGTGCAGCTGCAGGACGCTGTTAACTTGCAGCCCTTCCCCTCCACCCTTCCCACCTTGCGTACTTGCTCTCTCCCCCAGGGACGAGCTGTATGAGATGCTTCCGCGCAACATACAGTACCTGCTGCGTGTGCAGCTGCAGGACGCTGTTAACTTGCAGCCCTTCCCCTCCACCCTCCCCACCTTGCGTACTTGCTGTCTCCCGCAGGGACGAGCTGTATGAGATGCTGCCGCGGAACATACAGTACCTGCTGCGTGTGCAGCTGCAAGACGCTGTCAACTTCCAGGCAGATGGGCGAGTGGAGGCGAACCTGAAGCGCGGGCTGCTGCTGCTGCCCACCATGGCGCACAACACCATCACCTGGCACTCTATGCACACACCCGGGGCTGCTTTGGACTCCTCTGAAACGGTCTTTCAAGTGCAGGTGTGTTGGGTGGTTTGGTGCTGGTTTTGGCTTGTATGCACACACACTCCTACTGCTGCTGCTGCTGCTGCTGCTGCTGCTGCTGCTGCTGCTGCTGCTGCTGCTGCCACCATGGCGCACTACACCATCACCTGGCACTCGCTGCACACTCCTGGAGCTGCTTTGGACTCTTCTGAAACGATCTTTCAAGTGCAGGTGTGTAGCTTGGTGCTGGTCGTGGCCTGCATGCACTTTCACACCTGCCCACCGAGCAGTAAGCAGCGCCCGCTCGTCTCCCCCTCCCAATCACATCCCTCCCATTCCCCCGCGTTCCCTCCCAAACCCCCGTTATCCGGCGCAACCCCCAGACGTTCTACTTCGCGAATCTGCAAGCGGTGAACGCCACGCTAGTAGATGTTCTCCTGGGTCTGTGCCGCATCTGCGGAGTGGAGTCCCCAATAGGCTGTGTCTCCACGCAGGTGCCTGCCTCCCTCGACTACGCCCAGCTCGTGGCAGAGAAGGTGGCCGAGGCAGAGCGCCAGTTCCGCAAGGCGTGCGGCATGGATGGGAGAGACGACGACTGGTTCGGCGGGGAGGTAACTAAGGTGCATGATGACTCTTGCCAGGCTAGGCGCGCGCAAACGCCAAGGGGAGGTGAGGTGGCTTCGGTAGCTTCGGCAGCTTCGGCAGGTTCGGCAGCTTCAGCAGGTTCGGATGTGGAGGCAGGTCACAGTCAGAGCGTGGTTAACAGTGGTCTGTTGCGGGACATGTCCTCCTCTCAGTGTCAACGCCCGCACACACCCGCACCCACTGCTGCTACTGTCTCCGCCACTGCTTCGTCTTTTGCTGCCGCTGCCGCTGCTAGCGCTGCTGCTGCTGCCTCTGCTGCGGCCGAATTTGATTCCAGTGGTTCTGCTACTGCTGCCGCTGTCGCTGCTGGGGCTGCTGGGTCTGCTGCTGGGTCTGCTGCTGCTGCTTCTGCTGCTGCTTGCTCCAGTGGGGAAGGAGTGGGCAGCAGCAGCAGGGGCACAAGCACGGCCGTGACCATGGGTATGCACAAGAGCAGCAGCACGGGTAGTGCTGGTGGCGGCGGTGGTGTGAATGGCAGCAGTGACAGCACTGGCAGCCCTGCCTTCGTGACTCCCCCTGAGTCCCCCGCCAGCGCCGCTCCCCTGCCCTCAGCCGTCCCTGTGTCTCGGTCTGAAGGTGGGGGGACGGAGAGGAGGGGGGGAGCTGGGAGGAGGGGGAGTGGGAGGGCAGGGGGCAGGGAAGGCGAGGAGCAGAGTCAGAGGATGGGGGAAGGGGGTGGGGAGAATGGGGGAAGCGGGGAGGGAGTGGAAGTGGAGCAGGGTGGGAAGAGCGGGGCAGGAGGCAGTAGGGCTAAGAAGAGCAGTCAGGGGGAGGGGTCCAGCAGCAGTGGCAGTGGCAGTGGCAGTGGCAGCGGTAGTGTTAGAGCGAGGGGCAGGAGCAAGGTGAAGCAGGACAAGGAGCTTCCACGCGCTCACACCGCGCCTGTTGCTGAAGCAACAGCAGCAGTGACAACCATGCAGAATGGAAGAGATAGTGGCGGTGATGGCGGTGGCAACAACACCAGCAGCATCAACAGCACCAGCGGCACCAGCGGCACTGAATCTCCTTCCAGAGTCCCCAGCAGGCCCTCCTCTGGCCGCCCCACGAGATCCAGACCCAGTAGTAGCCGGCTCAAGGGGACAGATGCGTCTGGTTCTGCTACTACTGCTGCTGCTGCTGCTGCTGCTGCTGCTGGTGCTGGTGTTGCTGCTGGTGCTGGTGTTGGTGTTGGTCCTTCTGATTCCTCCTCCTCATCTCCCTCTCGTCTCCCCACGCCTCCCCCTCCCGCCACCTACTCCCGACCGCGCATCCCATCCTCTCGATCAGACAACTCCTTCCTGCAGCAGCAGGGGGCCGGAGCGCACAGAGGCAAGGAAAGCATGAGGAGCAGCGGCGGCAGTGGGGTGTGTAAGAGCCAGAGCTGCAGCCCTCAGGCGGACCGGCTCGTGATGGCTTCCTGTGCTTCCTCCTCCCCTGGCCGCCCCTCCCCTGGCCGGCTCTCCCCAAGTGACGCCTCCCCCAGTCGATTCTCCCCTGGTCGCGGCTCCCCTGGGCAAGCCTCTGGCTGCTTCTCCCCTCAAGGCCTCCCGTTCCTCTCCCCCGCTGGTACCCCCTCCCCTGCTGACTCCCCCCGCTCGTCCCGACTGGGGCGGGGGGAGGGAAGGGGGGACGTGGGGGGAGGAGTGGGGGAAAGAGAGGCCAGTGGGGAGGGGCGGGGTGCAAGAGAGACGATTGAGGAGGGATTGGGCGGAAGAGGGGCCACTGGGGATAGGCGGGGGGAAGGAGAACAGGAGAGGGAGGCGCGGAGGGGGGGAGAATTAGAGGCGGCCACAGGGGAAGTGGGGAAACAGAGCAGCAGGAGCAGTAAGCGTGGTAGTGGCAGACAAAGACGAGGCGAGTCCGGGGGAGGTGATCAGGAGCGGAGCAGCAGCATCAGGAGCACCAACAGCGGCAGCAGAAGCAGCAGCAGGCAGGGCAACACCAGCAGCAGCGCGGCTGCAACCCCTAAATCCGTCCCACCTTCCTCCTCAGCCGTTTCCTTCACCTCCTCCTCCTCATCCATCCCCGGCTCTTCCTCTGCTGCCTCCTCTGTCGCCCGCCAAGTCAGCACCGACTCATTCCTTTCCACAGACACTACCGACCCGCACTCCTCCTCCTCCTTAACCTCCTCCGCGCTCTCTTCCGCGCTCTCCTCCCTCCCCTCTTCCATCCCCTCGATCCCCTCCTCTGCCTCGTCCTCCTCCTCGTCCTCTCGAGGCTGGGGGTCGCAGCGGTGGGGCTTTGGCAAGTCTAGATCCATGCGAGTGACTACCGCACCTCCCGCCACACCCCCTCGCCCCTCCACCCCTCCCCCCAACAGCCTATATTCCAATCCCATGCTTGCTGCTGGTGTCACGGATTGGGATTCTGAGAGCCCTGCTGCTGCTGCTGCTGCTCGGGTTGACGGGAGCCTGTCACTTGACCATTCTCTCGCCTCCCCAATGCTCTCCCCCTCGCTGCTGGAAACCAGGCGACTACGCAAGGCCATGCAGGGAGGGGCGATAGTGGGGTGTTTCACAGGGGGGGGGGCAGCAGCAGCTATGGATAGCGAGTCAGAGGCGGAAGGGGGGAGGAGAGGAGGGGAAAGTGGGGGAGGGGGAGGCTCTAGGCCGGGTACAGCTGGAGGCAGGTCTGGGAGGGAGAAGGGGGAGAGATCAAAAGGGGAGAGAGCGAATGGGGAGAGGGTGAGTGGGAGAGCAGGCGGGGAATCGGGTGGTTCGGGACGACGATCGAAGCTACTTGGGGGCAGCAGCAGAGAGAGTGCCAAGGGAAGTGGTGATGGGAGCGGGAGACGGAGTGGTGGTAGTGGTGAGGGAGCGACCAGCAGCAGCACTCCGAGAAAGACCAAGCATTTCTACTCCCAGCCGATGCCACCACGTGCGCAGTGGAATGAGCAGATGGGGGTCTCAACGGAGGCTGATGGGACATCATAAGAAACATTTACACTAACTACATGTACTACCTATGTTTCCATTGTGCTAATTGTATTTATTTGTACTTATCATGGTTTATATAACTCAGTGGCTTTGCTTCCAAGTTCTAGCCTTTCATTAGTATTTTGTCTCACGAAATTCATCCTCAAAGAAGACAGCATGAGTAACAGATGTGATAGGTAACAGGTTCTTCTAACCTCCATAAGTCTAACAACCCTGCACTAGTCACTGCCTTATGCGTAATCTATAATCCATCCATCCCTCTTCCCTGTCTAGTCCTCTCCCCTCCTCTACCCTCTCCTCTCCCCTCTCTCTACCAGATCCCCAGAAACTTCCACCACAGACCACCCACGCCGAGCCAGATCACCAGATTCACCACACTGCAGATAAACCCGTAGAGCCACCAATCATTGAGCGACACATACCCCGACCCGTAAAACGGCGGGCCAGACCCAATCCCGTAGTGCGTAATCCCACCCATGAGGTTCGACATGAACGAGAGAACCATGGCGGCGAGCAGGGGAGGAGTGCCGAGGGCCGAGGCGACTGAGATGAATGCGACGAACATGGCCCCGATGTGTGCGGCGCCGGAAGCAAAGAAATAGTGCGAATAGAAGTAGAGGATGACGAGGAGACCGAATGCGGGCTGCCATGCGAGACCCATGGAGGAGACGAGCTGGTGGGTTGGGGGAAGGGAGGGAAAAGAACAAGGGAGTGAGATGATTGTGACAGAGGCAAAGAAGTAGTGCGAGTAGAAGTAGAGGATGACGAGGCCGAAGGCGGGCTGCCAGGCGAGACCCATGGAGGAGACGAGCTGGCGAGTGGGGGTGTGTGTATGGAAGGGGGGAGTGGGGGGAAGGGAGAGGGGAGTGGGGGCAAGGATGATGAATAGAGGGAGTGTGACACACGCACACACTTACACACACGCTCTAACTCACGTTCACAACTGACTTGCTGAACCAAGCAATGAGCCCGTATTTGTTGAGAAAGTTGGCCATGGCGATGAGAGCAGCGAACCACATGCGCATTTAAATCAAACACACACACACACTCACTTCCACTTGCACACGCTCACTCCCTCAGCTCACTCACATTGACAACGGTCTTGCTGAACCACGCAATGAGCCCGTATTTGTTGAGATAGTTGGCCATGGCGATGAGAGCAGCAAACCACGTGAGCGTGTCCCACGCCACGCCTTCGCCCAGACACTCCTTCCACGTCACCACGCCCGTGATGAGCAGCGCGCTGAGCCCCATGATGGCTGCCGTTACCGCGTCGATGCCCAACACGCCGCCAAACACCCACAGACCCACCTGCGGATGGGGAAAGGTGGGAGGGACGGATGGGAAAGGAGCAAGCGAGAACGAGAGGTCTTCTTGAGAGCTTGTAAAAAAAACTCTTGAGTCGACTCAAAACTCTCAATTTCTCTCAAGGGAGACACATTCGGTGCACAAACGGGCGTCTATTTGGAGCCCTGACATCGCAGCTTTCTAAAGTCGCTGCTTCCTGCTCTGGTCGGCTACATGCCACGCACCTGACTACACCGCATTCCACCACCACACACACTCACGCACCGTGCCAACGAGCACGCCCGCCATGATCTTCTCGTTGGTGCTCATCGGCCCCATGGCCGCGAGCTTCTCGCGCGCGAGCTTGGGCGCGTCGGGGCTGGCTTTAATCTCCGGCGGGTAGATGACGTAGAGCAGCGCGGGCATGACGGCGAGCGAGATGAGACCCGGCACCAGCGCCGCCTTGGCCCATTCCGTCCACCCAATCGTGTGGCCGATGGCGCCTGCAGCAAGATTCACGGCGAGCGGGTTCGCCGCCATGCCCGTGAGGAACATGGCGGACGAGACGATGGACGTCTGGGGGGAGGGGGGCGGTTGGAGAGAAGGGGCGAAGGCGCGGGGGAAGACGCGGGGGAAGGCGCGGGGGAAGGCGCGGGGGAAGGCGCGGGGGGAGGGGGAAAGGGGGAAGTGTGGACACGGGAGGGAAAGGGAAGGCGAGACAGGGAATGGTTGGGAAAGGGGAATATTCATCTGGAGAACCACACATCCAGGAAGGTGCCTGGAAGTCAGCAACGATGAGGGAAGGTATCTGTAATCTCCGTGGATAAAGGAACCTACCTGGAAGCAGGTGAGCACGAGCCACGCGCCGAGCTTCTTTTCAGTGCCGTCGTCCGTGCGGCTTCCGCACGCCTGGCACAGCGCCTTGAGCAGCGGAAGGAAAATCCCGCCCGCGCGCGCGGAGACGGAGGGGATGGCGGGCGCGAGCATGGCCTCGGAGAGCACGAGGCTGTAGCCCAAGCCGAGCGACGTGCTGCCGAAAGCGGCGACGAACTGGTAACCAACGCGGTTGCCGAGACCCGTGTTGATGAAGCCCTTTGCGAAGAAGAATGCGAGCGCGATGAGCCACGGGATGGGATCGCCGAAGGAGCTGCGGAAGAAGAGGAGAGGGGAGGGTGGGGGGGGAAATAATGTGGGGGTTGGGAGAGGGGCGGAAGACGAGAAGGGGGGAAGAAGAATGCGAGTGCAATGAGCCACGGGATGTGATCGCCGAAGGGAGGTGAGAATGTGGAGGGGGAAGGGGAGCGGAGAGGGGGTGAGAAGAGGGGGAGTGGAAGAGAGGAAGGGGGGAGGAAGGAAAGCACGATAAGTCACGGAATGTGATCGCGCGACATGAGAGGAGGATAAGGGGAGGGAGGGAAGCGGGGCGTAGGAGGAAACGAGTGAGGGACGGGGAAACGGGGTACATTTAGCTACATTGTGAAAAAAAAAAAGCTACACGGATAAACGTTAGGATGTTACAATGTTACACCATGTTACCTGAAGGCGGCAGCGAAGGTGAGCGTCTTGGTGAGCACGCTCACGCCCAGACCCATGAGCGCAACCGCTCCGAGAGGCAACGGCTGCGCGCGGAACAAAGAGGGGGAGGGGGAGGGGGAAGGGGGAAGAAGGGAAATGGAGGGAGGACGGGAGAAGATGGCGCGAAATGCACGCGTGTGGTGTATATCACACTGTTGAGTGTTCGACTTAAGTAGCTTCATCAGGTGCTGCGGACAGTAATGGACTAACTGACGACCAGCAAGGCTCGCTGGTTACTCCCTTCTCGTTCTCACCGAAAACGCGCATTTGTTGCGGCGAGCGGGCACATTATTGCTACGATGACGCGAGAGTGCACAACGCGGGGAGAGCGCACATTGCGGCGAGAGAGTGTATTGCGGCGAAAGCACACACCTGAGTGATGATGCCGATGATCGTCGCGAGGAAGATCGCCAGAAGCTGCCACGCGTTGGCCGCCACGCCTTCGGGTCGCGGGCAGTACCACATCGCGACGCCCGTCGCCACCGAAATTCCCAGGGTCTTCATGTTCGCACCCTTCCAAGGCGCCGCCACGGGCGCCGCCGGAACCGTAACCGGCTTCGGCGCACCTTCCCCGCCGTCGCCCGCCGCAGCGGAGATGACGGCGCGGCGCTTCTGGCGGCGGTTGCGGATCGCGGCGGAAGGAGAGGTTGCGATCGGCGAGGCTGCGACGATCGCGGCGTGCGACTCGAGGTATGCGCTGGCCGTGACGGGCCAGCCATAGATCGGCGATTTTAGATGCGACGGCTGCGACGACGAGGGCTTCGCCAGTCGCGTGCGCGACGCACTGGCGGTAGCCGCATGGCAATGCGGCTGGATAACCGCTGTCGCCATGCTGAACCACACAAGCACAAAGAGGCGTACAAGACGCAGACTACCTGACGGCGTGTGCGCGATCCAAACACGATTTCCGACAGTCCTAACCAAAATGGACCAGTTTTGCATCAAAATGCCTATCTTCTGAACATTTTGGCTGATGTTTGGTGCTGATCCCGCCTTGAATGCTCTCTTCTGATTGCGCGAGTGAAATGTGATGTGTGAGTCAGAGCGGAGACTCTCCCCCTCCCCCTCCCCCTCTCGAAGCCCAAGCCTCTGCACTTCTGCTCCGCTGTGGTGGCGGGGCGCAGGCAGGCGCACCTGGCGGGGGCGAGCAGGCGGAACTAGAAAGACCAGACTGAACTAGACCTTCGTGGCTTGTCAGGGGGAAATCTGTGTTGATGTGGTGGCGCTGGCGCTGGCATTATTCCGCCTGCTTCCCCCGAGATTTTGCGCGCGCGACCGCGCATTTGACACTGTACAGTAGTAGTGCAGTGTGATGTGTGTGTTCGGGTTGATGGGTGCGCCGTTGTGGTTCCCGCTCACTACGTGGCGGTCGAGACGAGCTTTGAGTGGTCGTTAATAGCGCGGATCTTGGAGCTTGAGCTGACGGAGCGGCTGACGTGGCTGTACCCGAGCGAGAATTGGATTGGTTGCTCACTGGAGCAAAAGTGTCCCCGTTTCGCCCCTCCCTACAAAGGTCCCAACATCCAATAAATACTCATTATGAGCGTTGCAGTATTTTACAGGGTTTGAAGCTTTAGTTCCACTATCATAATTTACTATTTCTACTTTTAACTTATGAACACCTAAACCACACAATATGCGATTAACTGTGATGATGCTTCCGCAGCGCAGCAATCACACCATGGCCTTTCACCGCCACAGGGAAACACGCACCGCGTGGCGCTCGACAAGCCACTCTCATCATGCATCCCCGAAATTGGGGGCTGAGCTGCAGTCCCTCTTCACAGTCACTCTCTACCTCCAAGCAGTCCTTCTCACATGCGTAATCTTCATCATCCTCCTCCACCAAACTCGCCACGTTAGCAATGTCCAAAGATTTTCTCGCGGCAGCCTTCTCTTTGTCAGAGCCCCTCAGTACCTCCCAGTCGAGGCTCCGCCTCCCCGAACTCAGTCCGCTCCTAGTGCTGCCCCCCGAGCTGCTAGTTCCGCTGCTTTGCGCCAGGCTGCTGCTTCCGCTGCTCGACCGCCGGCTGCGCCGCCACCTGCCCAGCCGCAGCGGGGACTCCGATCGCGAGGACGCGCGGGACGAGCTCGCGGAATTGCTTCCGGAGTTTCCCGCGCTGCTCGCGGCACAGACACTGGCGGCTCTGCTACCCGCAGGTGCAGCAGCAGCGTCCGCGGATCCGCTGGCGCAGGTGGTGGTTACCGCAGAGGCGGAAGCTTTATCCGCACCGGAGTTTATCTCCGCGGCGCCGTTAATTTCGCGCTGACAGCGTAGCACAGCGACTCGGCGATGCGTTTCCAGGATCTGCAACTCTACCTCCAGTAGCTTTAATCGTGCGGAAATCTCGGACGCCGTGATTCCCGCATCGGGGGATTGCTCCTCGCCTTCCCTGTCCCCATCCCACTCCTCTTCCCCCTCGTCATCCTCATTTCCTCGAAATTGAGAAGCAGCGCTCCGATCGGGTGCGGACGGGCAGCTGACCTGCCCTTTGGAAAACCTCGAGCTTCCGTTAATTGCGCTAGTGCACGGCTGGGGACCGCTGTGGGAGATGGGCGGACCGTCCGCCCCCGCGCGGAGGCCAAGCAGCAGTACTTGCGGGTCCTGGTACCCGCTGTTACAATAAGGAGGCGCACTGTAACGGGTCCCCCCAGTGCTCGTGCGCGAAATGTCGATGTCCCAAATTTCGTCGTCGGAATCGTCGTCGTCGTCGCAGACGGCGTCGCCGGCCGGGAGCCACTCGATCGGCCTCGGGGGATCGGCGCCGATCTCTTCGCTTTCAGGGTCGGGGATCTGGACCGTTAAACTCCGGCGCGGCATAGGCGGAATTTCCGCAAAAGCATGGTCGGAAACTGGCGAAAGGTTCGGCTGAGGAGGGCTCTGGGGACTCCGGAGGGGAGCTGCTTGCGGAACGGCTACCATTGCGGCCATTGACAAGTGAGATCGCTCTGCTAAGGTGTGACGGTGCGGCAAGCTAGTAAGGATTAGATATCAGGTTGAACGCGGGCGATAGCCGATATGGCTAAATGAAAATTGAGTCGTCGCGAAATTGGAGGGGTATGTTGCAAGCTCGTCGGTGGACGACGAAAGGTGGCGTTTTAGCACAATCCGTGATACGGTTCAGGCATCGAGGCTGCACACGATTGGCGGCATGGTTGTGATAGCTGGGAGTGTGTTCACGATGCTTTGTCGTGGTTGAGAAGTAGGAAGAAATGGCGGGACAACGTGCTCTGAATAAACCGTCCACCAAATGGACAGGAGAAATAGGCAGGTGACAGTCTTCAAGGTAGTACAGGGGGGTTATAGATGTGGTGGCAATAACGTGGTCACAGCAGTTCAGTCACAAGGGCTGGGCTGGAACTGATCACGAGACCCACCACAGCGTTTTGGTTTACATCAGCTGCTTGTCAACCACCACACATGCTTTCGGATTGAAGGTCAAGGGAAAGGCTGTGGTCAGGTCAGGGAACAAAGCCAAATGTGGAATTTGGGGGGGCATGGCATGGATGATGGAAGGGAAGGGAAGGGAGTTTGGTTGGGGGCCACACAACCGCACTGAGTTTGGGAAATTGGAGCGAATTGGGGGCGACTTGGGGGAGAATTGGGGGCTAATTGGGGCGAATTGGGGGGTACAGTAATGGGGGCACCTAGTCTGCAGTGTTAAAGAAGCAGAATGCTATGTTGCTCAACACGCTCCTAGCTACAGAGAGGATTAACTTAGCAGACACCCTGAACTCCAGGTACTAACCATCAGCCAGGAACAATGCTTGGCACACCAAGTTTTGGAACCCTCACACCGAGGATCGTACTTCGGTACTCATGACCCTAATCGGGTCCTCAAAGAGTACCCCCGGGTTGAGAGAAAATGAGTTTGGTACCCCAGAATTTAAGCACAGCGTGATTACCCAGAATTTTGTAGGTACCACCTGAAACCACGTGAACTGTGCACGACGGTTCTGTGCAGCTGTGCGCTCACAGCATGTGCGCAATCTTCAGATTGATGCGCCCGCCGCTGCACAGATCCCCCTACCGCGTGCCACAAAGCAATCCGCCCGCGGCGTCCCCGAGTGGTTGATTGGAGGCTTCGGCGACGTCATAAATGTGCTTCGATTGTGAGGGTCACCATGATGGCTACAGTAAAACCAAACAGTAAGCAGAGAGCTGGACAACGAACCAAATATGCGTGTCCCCGTGATTTTCTAATATGTATACAGTTCTGTCAGGGGGTAGTCGTGGAATTCCCAACAGACGCGACATCCCTTCCGGTCACTGTAATACGTGTATTCTAAACAGCACATGCAAGCTCTGAACCCTCAAAACATGAAGTGGCTCAGGGCTAGATGCCGTGGAAAAACTAATGCGGCGACTGCGTGATAATGACCATCCGCTTTCAAATGGAAGTTGTAACAGATGTCCTGTCTCTCAAGACTTTCAAGAATCTAGAAGGACCTCTGCAGCATGCGAGTCAAAGCAGGCCAATGGCCATTAGCTAGGAAAAGGTGATTCGGGCACAAATCCGGGTGGCCAAGCGGCTCCGGGATCTCAGAACGGGCAACGGAAAAAAATCAGCGGCAAACGGCTTCACATAACCCAGAAATACACAGCCCAAGCCCATTAAGTACAGAGCAGGATCGCACAAAAACGGAAATCAGCTAAGTCAGGCTTTATGGTTCCAGGAGTAGGGCAGCTGTAAGGGCATCAAGCCTACCAACTGCTGAAGATCGGCTGGTGGTAAAGCTTGGCAACTTTCCACGATGGTAAGGATCTACGCGGAGGGTGAGGCGGTTAGCTGTCACGCGGCGTCCCTTGTGCCTTCACGTGATCGGACGAAATCTCCGACCCGATGCAACGGTCCAAATGTCAATACAGTGCACTCAGGATGATCACTCAGTACAGTCCCCTCACTTGAAGCCGTCTTCAAATCAGGCTGGTTAACCATCATCTTTACCAGGCATTGATTGTGGTAGGTATGTATAGAAAGTATCATCACACACCGGTTTAATGTTGCAAAAAGAAATACGTTTGGACTCTGTAGACATGGATGTAGGCACTTTATATAGAGCATCGCGGAACTGTGTATCTTGTTACTTCAAGAAAACCGACAACTGCACAACAGCACAAGGCATATATTTAAACTAAACAAACTGAGACTGCGCAAGCGAGCTGCACACAATGCATTATGCATTGGCTACCTTATATCTAGCTGGTGTGAAACCGGAACTGCGCTTCTGCAGGGGTGCAGGAGGGCACTGAAGATGGCATTGCTCGCTCTTGCAGGGGTTGAAATGAATGCATAGGCTATCATTGAATGCTCTAGCTGGTGTGAACCCGGTACGGCACATCTGAGGGTATGGAGGAGGGCACTGCAGATGCCATGGCTCCAACAGTTGACTGAGTAGCATGCAGCCTGCATGCAAGGGATGGGTAGTACATGGACTAATTGGAATGTTGTGTATGTGTGCTCTCAAGGGAGCAGCAGGCTGCAGCCTATGTCTGTTGGCCAGCAAAAGCTTTGGTAGGGGAAGGGATCACATGTGCACATAGGAATGCGTAGGACACCACCAGTGGGGGGATGATCCCACGCTTCAGCACCCTAGATTCCACCATGAGAAGGGTTTTAAGGCGCCTCACAAGTAACCTGGATTCCAGCACAAGAAGGTTGCAATGAGTCGCACAAACACACGTACACACTGGTGCAAGGGCTACGTACGAGGAGAGGCGGCGCAGTAGAGAGCTGGGCTGAGACTTGGTCATAGTGAGCGCTCTCGTGAGCAGCACAGCAGGGTCGTCTGCGAGAGATGGCAGGAACCCGGGGGGGGGGCCGTGGGGGTGGGGGGTTGGCGAGGTAGGAGAACTTCTGAAATATCTCAAGTGGACATTGCGTGAGCAAATGAGTGGGATGCACCGTGACACAAGGCTGGGGGGCTGGGACAAGCATGCGGTGAGGCCATGGGGGGACGGGGGCAAAATAAGCAAAGAGGCAAGGATGAAAAGAAGAGCAAGAGTCCTACAGTAGAGTCGTACCAGTGGAGCTGTACGAGTACAGTAGTAGTAATAACAAATGCATCCCTTCTTGACTTATTAGTCGTCCCACAAGTCACCTGCTCGAGGTATCAATCGACTCACGAGTCACCTCACATGTCAAAAACCCCCGTCACCTTTGATTCGTCGGCCAAGCCGGCGCTGGAACTGCTTGGGCGGCGGAATGACAATGGCGGCGTCAATGTTGTCTGGTAGCCCTCTGTGCCGCCCGAGCAGCATCACGAGAATGACTATTAACTTAGAGAGCACCGACCACGTGCCTGCCGGGGTTGAATTGAGGAGAGGAGATGAGACGAGAGGGGGAGCAGGGTCAGCAGGAGCACTAGCAGCCCTCTGTGCCGCCCCAGCAGCATCACGAGGATGACTATTAGCTGAGAGTGCACCGACCACGTGCCTGCCGGGGTTGAATTGAGGAGAGGAGATGAGACGAGAGGGGGAGCAGGGTCAGGAGGAACACAAGCAGGCCCTTGTGGCGCCCCGGCAGCATCACGAGGATGACTATTGGCTGAGAGAGCATCGACCACGTGCCTGCAGGGTTGATGGGACGAGAGGGGAAAGGAGGGAGGAGGAGGGGAAAAGCAGCTGTAAGCCAAAAACGTCTATGGTGGACCTGGGAAGATGTAAAGCAAAGCGTCTTTGGTCTACCTGAGAAGCTGTAGGGTGGCGCGTCTGTGCAATCGGGGTTGCTGGTGGGACAGCTGTTTCCCAGAGACAGACCCACGTTGCCATAGGCACTGGAGGAGAGGGAGTGGAGGGGGGAAAGGGGGACGAAGTGGCAAAGGGGGGGTTTTGAGTCGCCAAAAAAATGGCAATTCGGTTGCTGGTGGGAGGAATGGGGGAGAGAGCTGCAGGAGAGCAGCGGAGAGAAGGGATGGGAGAGGAGGGGTGGGAGGGGGGAGGATATCATATGGGATGACATGGTGGGAGGAAGGTAAACCAGCCACAGGATACCCGGTGTTGACCAGCCACAGGACACCCGGTGTTGACCAGCCACAGGATACCCGGTGTTGACCAGCCACAGGATACCCGGTGTTGACCAGCCACAGGATACCCGGTGTTGACCAGCCACAGGATACCCGGTGTTGACCAGCCACAGGATACCCGGTGTTGACCAGCCACAGGATACCCGGTGTTGACCAGCCACAGGATACCCGGTGTTGACCAGCCACAGGATACCCGGTGTTGACCAGCCACAGGATACCCGGTGTTGACCAGCCACAGGATACCCGGTGTTGACCAGCCACAGGATACCCGGTGTTGACCAGCCACAGGATACCACCTGTCTTCTCACCTGATGATTTCGAAGATGACTTTGAAGACGGTCCAGTTGTTGGGGTCAGAATTGAACTCCCCGTTCTGGATGACGCAGATGAGGAAGATGGAAACAAACAGGTACACCGAGTCCTGTGCCACCAGGTGCCGGCCCTGCGCCAGCACGGAGGAGTCAAGCACGCCCCCATGCAGGTCCTCTGCAAACACTGCCAGGTCGTCTGAATCGTGCACGTCGCGCTGCTCGCGGGAGGACTGGCGGGTGAGAAAGACTGGGTAGACTGCCACGTACCTGGGAGATAGGGGGGAACGGAGAGAATAGGGAGGAGAGAGGAGGGAGGAGGGAGTGGGGAGGACGGAGGAGGGAGGAGAGAGAAGGGAGGGAGGAGGGAGTAGGGAGTAGGGAGGAGGAGGAGGGAGGAGGGAGGAGGGAGGAGGGAGGAGGGAGGGGAATGTGGTTTTCAAAAACTTAGAAACCAGCACCACTGCCCCAGACACACATACCCCTCCCAGACACACATACCCCTCCCAGACTCACATACCCCTCCCAGACTCACATACCCCTCCCAGACTCACATACCCCTCCCAGACTCACATACCCCTCCCAGACTCACATACCCCTCCCAGACTCACATACCCCTCCCAGACTCACATACCCCTCCCAGACTCACATACCCCTCCCGGACTCACATGAAGCCGACAAAGAGGAAGTTGGTGGCGGCTGTGAGGTAGGAGAGGTTGACAATGGAGTACCCCGCATTGCGCGTGCTGATCGACTGCATCCAGCTGTCAAAGAATCGGTACCCGCCTGGAAGGGAGAGAGGTAGTAGTTGGAGGGGCGAGGGAGAAAGGAAAGATGGTGAGAAAGGGGGTGAAGTGAAGTGCCCCGCATTGCGCGTGCTCACAGACTGCATCCAGCTGTCAAAGAATCGGTACCCGCCTGGAAGGTAGAGAGGTGGTTGAGGAGGAGGGAGGGGAGTGTGAACGAGTGCTCAAGGTACACGACGAGGGGAAAGAGGCTGATGGTGGAGTACCCATCCCGCACTGCACATGCTGACTGACTGCATGCAGCTGTCATAGAAATGGTACCTGCCTGAGGGGGGGGAGGCTGTTGTTGGAGTCAGCTTACCTCCGAGCCCTTCAAAGGCCTGGGTCTTCCAGTCAATCACCATGACGAAGAATGCCTGGATGGCGTTGAATGCGATGATGGTGAGCAGCAGCCAGAGCTGACACTCGGCTTACCTCCGAGACCTTCAAAGGCCGGGAGTTCCAGTCGAGCAGCAGCCAGAGGGTCCATATGTTTCTGGAGGAGGTTTGCATGCACTCACCTCTGAACCCGGCAAAGTCCATCCATCCAGGACTCAGGTCACACTGTCACACATGGCTTACCTCCGAGCCCTTCAAAGTCAGATCGACCTTCAAAAGGCCTGGGTGTTCCAGTCGAGCAGCAGCCAGCAGAGGGTCGATCTGTTTCTGGAGGGGGTTTGCATGCACTCACCTCTGAACCCGGCAAAGTCCATCCATCCAGGACTCAGCTCACACTGTCACACATGGCTTACCTCCGAGCCCTTCAAAGGCCTGTGAGTTCCAGTCGAGGACCATGATGAAGAATGCCTGGATGGTATTGAATGCGATGATGGTCAGCAGCAGCCAGAGCGTCTGCTTGTGCGGGAAGAGGTGCGTGTAGCACTTGCGCGGATGGTCCAACAGGTAACGTGTAATGTGCCTGAAGAAGGGGGTAAGGAGCGGAGTAGAGGAGGGAACATCTGTGTATATGTGGAAGAGATGAGTGTAACACTTGCGCGGATGGTCCAACAGGTAACGTGTAATGTGCCTGGGGGGGAGAGGGGAGTAGGGGGCGAGCCAGCCCGCCGCCCGTAGCCCGCAGCCTGCAGCCCGCAGCCCACAGCCCGCCGCCCGCAGCCCGCAGCCTGCAGCCCGCAGCCCGAAGCCCGCAGCCTGCTGGCCACTCACCATCGGCTGCTGTCCTTCCTGCTGGTGGAGTGTAGCAGCGCCAGCACGCCATGGAGCATGGGGGCGTACATGGTGTTGCCGACCAGGATGAGCAAAGCCACGACCAGCAGCAGGCGCTTCTATCTCCCCTTCCCCATACACAGCGCGCACGCGCACACACACACACACACACACACACACACACACACACACACACAACGCACACAGCACACAGCAAGCTCACCATCGGCTGCTGTCCTTCTTGCTGGTGCTGTGCAGCAGCGCCAGCACCCCTCTGAGCATGGGGGCGTACATGGTGTTGCCGACGAGGATGAGCACGGCCACGACCAGCAGGTAGGGGATGTTGCGTTGGAAGGGGATGAGGTTCTCGTCCATTAACCCGAACCCCGCATTGGCGAATGCAGACACGGACTGGAAGGCTGAGTTGAAAACGACGTTGATGCCCTTGCCTGGGGGGAATTGGAGAAGGGAAGCTTCCAGAAAGGTGGTTTCTGAGGCACCTCAAAAAGCGAACATGAAGGGTGCAGAATGGAAGAAGAGGCTTGAGCAATGAGCGATGACAACCGATTTGACTCAGTAGTCATGCAAGCCTGCAAGTTCAGGCTACTTGCATGTGATGTGATGTGAGCAGCTCATGGTATTCGGTCCACCACCGGGTGATGAGAACGAAGAATTTACGTGCGTGCGTGCGTGCGTGTGTGTGTGTGTGTGTGTGTGTGTGTGCGCGCGCGCGCGTGCGTGCGTGCGTGCGTGCGTGCGTGCGTGCGTGCGTGTGCGTGCGTGCGTGCGTGTGTGCGTGCGTGCGTGTGTTTTAAATATTAAGACAGACGTTCAAAGCTGCTTGCCTGTGAGGAGATCGTGGTACTCGGGCCACCACCAGGTGATGAGGAAGAAGAGAACGAAGGCAGCACTGATGGTTCCCAAAAAATATACCGGCACCAGCCAGCTCAGCAGCTCCAGGGCCCTGCAGGGTGGGAATGAGAGGTGAAGGGAGAAGTGGGTAGCAGGGGAGAAGACTTTTGAGTCGACTCAAAAGTCGCCAGCTCAGCAGCTCCAGGGCCCTGCAGGGTGGGAATGAGCGGTGAAGGGAGAAGTGGGCAGTAGGGGAGAAGCTCACCACAGCCTCTGTCTCCCCCAGTTGCTCCCCCCTTCCCCCCCCCCCCCTCCGCTCCGTCTTCGTACCCCTTCCCCCATTCCTCACCCGTCATTTCCCACACACACACACACTCACCTGAGCTCAACGAACCGTCTCTCAAAAGGCGCCACTGTCTCTTCCTGCCCGGGCTGCTCCCAGTCGCCCCCCTCGCCCCCCTCCTCCCCATACTCCTCCGAATGCTCCTCCGCAATCCCCCCAACGCCCGGCCTGTTCTGCCCACTCGCCACGCTGTGAACCGCACTGGAGCCTCCGCGGGGGAGAAAGGTGGCCGCAGAAGCAGAGTCATGGTGCGGCATGCTGCTGTGCTGCATGCTGTGATGCGTGCTATGGCTCTGCGTGCTATGGCTCTGCACGAACTGGCCCTGCATGGGGCCTCGGCCAAAGTGGGCATGTGCTGTGGGTTCTGATGAAATCCGAGAGACAGTGGTCAGCGCTCTAGACAGCTTCCTTTGGAGACGAGTCAACGGGGGGTTGCTCCCAACCCCGCTTTCCCCACCCCCTTCCTCTCCTCCCTCCTCACCGCCGCCGGCCACCCTTTCCCTCTCCCTCATTCTCTCCCACTCCTCTGCTTCCCTCCGCCTCTCGGCTTCTATTTTCCCCATGGCGTGCCGGATAAACGCGTTGTTGTTCTCGCCTCGGGTCAGCACACTATCCGACCGTGTAAACGCAGCCCTGTTGCTGATGCCGGCCTGTTGTCCGACATCTGATGTCGCCGCGAGCAGTGGGAACACGCCCTTGGCTTCTTCCTCCTGCAGGTGTTTCAGGAAGTAATGCCTCCTGATGAGAACCGGGACGAGGGAAGTGAAAATGGCGCTGCCGACCATCATAAGCAGCAGCAGCAGGACCTGGTCGAATGTTGAGAACACGTTCATACGGACGGATGCGAGGCCTGTAACGGTCAGTGCGGATGTGCAGTTAAAGAGCGCGTCTATAAAGGAGATTTTCCCGAGGCTGCCGGCGGGAGTAACGACCATGATCAGAGCAGCAATAAGGTCGACTATAACGAAAGAGAGGAAGTGGATTCGATAGAAGGTCACTTGATTGCGGAGCCACGCGAGGAACGAACGCCCACTGACGTGCTTGAAACGGTGCCAGAGTCCAGGCGAATTCTCAGGGTGCTCAGAAGGGTTGGTGATGGAGACAGAATGAAGCCAGTTTCCGATTTTGTGGCGAAGCGAGCCGCCTGAAGGGTTTGCCGTGTCCGACGTGGGCTTGATTTTCTCTTCCGCCATGGAAGTTCTGTTTGCAGCCGGTTGATTAGGAACACGCAGGAAAATACATGATAGACTTATGAAAAAATAAGGGAAAATCGGTGGGGGGGAAAAATCAGCAATGACTTCATTGTGCCTTGTTCAACAGCTACGCTTTGGAAAAATAAAATAAGCAACTAAAGAAACCGACGAAAAAGAGAAAACAACGGAAAAACAGCATGACATAACCTGATGTCATAACTTCACGGAATGTGGTTGGAAAATGCTGCGGCCGACCGGCAATGGTGAAGACATCAAAACGCGAGAGCATGGATAAGACCATACCTGGGTCCTAATGCTTCGGTTTCGCCGGTTCCTTCAACGTCAAGTGTCCTTGCTGTCGTCATTGAGTCTCTTAAAGAGCTCAAGTCTAATTTCTGCTACTGACCTTGACTTCGCACTTTTACTGAGACTGCAAAACAAGCGTCCTAAGAGATAGTCGTGGCTTCCATGAAACACATGGCCGCCAATGCACCTGACAGGCTGGCGGAGTCAAGAGTTCCAAACATGCTCGCACTTGATGGACATTAGGAGGATGGCCAGAAGAACTGGAGATGGGGTTCAGAGCTTATTGTTTATGAAACTTCGTTACAGTTCACGCATGAATGTTCAGGCTGCTGTTGAGGTGAAGTTCAAAGTGGTGGAGGTAAGACCGCTTCAAGTTGTACAATATCGTACTCAACCGCTTCCAAGATAAACAACCCGACCAAAGCCCACGAGGAACGACGCAGTGGATGCTCAGCCTACAGTATCACAAAAAAAATTTCTCATTACAATCAGAAATTTAGTCACTCGCGAACGTTTTTGCCCGTGATGTGACAGGATTGAGCCTTGTGCAAAATTCGGGGTACAGTCACCAAGTTGGGGAACTCAACACCTACGCAAGCGCTGCCTGTCGCATACGTCAGCGCCTACGTTGTCGGAAATGTTTACGTGGTTACGAAACTTAGACATTGACATTCCACTTTCATTTTCCAATCACTTTCATGCCCGTGGCGATAAAGGCGAACAGAGCGAAGTGCTTACACGCAATTTTTGCAGGCTACCTGGTGTTCTTCAAACGGAATTCGACTGTATACGGCCAGTACGGCGGCAGCCTATTCAATGGTGTAACGCGGGACACATGCTGGGGTGGGGGCCTGTTTGGCTAGGGCCTGATTCTCTACGGTTTCTACTGTACAACCCAGCTCATTGGCTGGGTTGTGGAAAGGCCCTAGCCAATGCTAGGGCTTTAAATTCAGAATCCTGATTATAGGGTTTTAAATACTACTCTATTTAAATACTGATGCTAGAGCTTGCAGATAGGGCCGCCTAGAAACCCTGATGCTAGATCTTTAAATAATACTGTATTTAAATACTTCTGCGGACTTTCTATTGTGTTTAAAACATAACGAATGTGACTACGCAATTCAGTGTAGAGGATAATGTGGTGTAGTTATCCGATCTAGCACTCCAACCTCCACAGATGTCCTCCCCAACGCACCAACGCGCACGTCCCCACAACAGAGTGGCTGGGGTGGGTTTGGGTGGTGGGGAGACCTCGTCTCATGGCGTGGAGCTCGATTAGGTTGGTAAGATGGTCTGCGATCAAGAGCGGTCTTGAAGATTTGACAACGGCTGAGAGTCTACGTGAGAGCTCCACTGGTTGGTCCTGGTTACTACTGTACAGCTGCTCGTTTTGGGCAGCCCTCAGCGCTGGATGCTCTACCATCGTTCTCTTACTGACAGAACGACGGCTTGTACAGTGATAAGCCATCTGAATTACGTGTACAGTCGGTGCTCATTTCAAGAACACCAGGTAGGCGGGCAGCATATGCGTGAAACGAGTGTCAAGTGTTTCGCCACCTTCGCCGTTGTCGCCACGGGCAAAAATGTGACTGCAAAATGAAATCGGAATGTGAAACGAGTCTCGGGGTTTAAGTTTGTAACCAAGTTAACAATTCTGATGACAGGCAGCCGTTGTTGTTTTTGAACCGTAGATGTTTTCTTCCGCAACTTGGTGACTGTACCCTGAAAAGAGCACAATGGTCAATTTAGTCACTCACAGGCAAAACGTTCGCGAGTGACAAATTTTCTAACTGTGAGTACAGTCGATGCTCACCTTATCACAAAACATTTGCTCCTCATAATTAGAAATTTACTCACAATTGCATGTTTTACCGGGTGATGTCACAAGGGGTACAGTCATTCAAAATTTTGGTGGCATGTGATTTTTGTCGGGCAGATGTGCAGGGCGCTTCGGCCTTGGCACACAAGACAAGCACTACAGCAAATGCTGCGAGCTTCTTACCGATTTAGAGCGATTTTTTCGCTAAATTCGCTAGTGGTGGTCGTCTCCTCGTACAGGGACCCGAAATGCAGCGCGAAGCCACTAACGGCTTTCTTGGTAACTGGAAACATGCACAAACAACAACGGACGCTGGTCCACAGTACCTGAGAAAAGTTAAACATGTTACAACCGTGCAACCCTACAATCACCTTATGCCAGTGGCAACGTGCGCGAACACCAAGCGAAATGGCCTGATCGTTTCAATAAGTTTCGCCCAGCTACTAGGTGTGACTGTAATGCGCTTCGAGTGTAGCAACTTTTTGTGATAGGCTGAGCATCGACTGTAAATCAGCATAAGTCAACTCCCTAATTCCCGAAGGAGAACTATGGAGGAGAGTTGCGGTCAGGAAAATGTTTCGCACCCCCGCAGGCTTGGGGTTGAAAACCTGTGGCAACACGCGGTTGTTTGTCTGGAATAACAAATGTTCGGTTCAGTCAGGTCTGCCATGGTCAGAAGTGGTGGTCATATAGGACCCGACCGTGATGAAACCGCAACACGAACCGCGCTTCATGACCAGAGCAGGACCTGGGCGAGCTTTATTTCGCCTAATGTGAGTAGCCTAGCAAGCACGTCTTTACCGCTCATCCATTCTGAGGCTCTGCAACCTAGAATCTAAAGCAGAAAACTAGGGTCTCATACTTTTTACGAGATGCTGCTTCAAATGAAATGATTCGTCCGTGGTCCAACATTTTGTCAAACAACATGCACTTTCGGTAGTCGCAGCGCAAGCTAATTATTCATTCTACAATAGTGGACTATTCAGGTTCTTCTGACATCGCGGTACGGCGCTTGTTTCTTAATGTGTTAGTAGTATCTAAGTTAGGTTATTTCTACTGCGTTGTTAGCACGTGGCCGAGCCGACGGGAGTGTGCAACAATCACTGATGCTTTAACGAGTTTCCTCTGTCAGCCCTACGCCATTGTTCTCGCTACTTTACCAACTCCACCATCCACATGGTCAGGGTGGCTGGTTTCCGAAGCTGTCACGGACACTTCGCACAGATGACGGACCCTCGCAGTCCGCTCCTAGAGCCTCGCGCTGACGTTTAAGTCGCCTCAAAAGTCATGGTCGGTGTGGGGGGTCTGTCGAAGCTCTCACGGTCGCTTACCACTGATGACCTACCCTCGCAACCAGCTCGAAGAAGCTCACGTGAAAACAGAGAGACGAGAGATGAAGAAAAGAGAGAGAGGGAGTCGAGAGCCAGAGGGGACGCAACTGGCCGAGCAGCTTCACGAAATCCTAATCCGTTGCACAGCGGCCGTGCGACAAGCAGTGGCGACTCGAGCGATCGCGAGAGAGTGTCTTTTCGCAGCGACGCGGAGCTCGACGAGCTTCATGGCTGCGGCAACGGCCATGGCGTTACTTGCATTCCCTGCCTGCAGCCTCTCATCTCCCGCGAAATGCGCTCCAACCCCTCCCACGCGCCTGACCCCTCTCATACGCCTGACTCCTCTCACGCGCCTAACCCTTCCCGCACGCCTGACGCTTCCCCCGCGCCTAACCCTTTCCGCACGCCTGACGCTTCCCCCGCGCCTAACCCTTTCCGCTCGCCAGACTCCTTTCGCGCGCCTGATTCCTTTTGCGCGCCTGATTCCTTTCGCGCGCCTGATTCCCTCCGCGCGCGCGACTCTTTCCGCGCGCCTGACTCATTCCGCGCAGCTGACTCCTTCCGCGCGCCTGATTCCTCCCTCACCTCTCTCAGTTCTCGCAGCTTCGCCGCTTCGGGCGGCGCATCGGCCGGCAGCAGGCGCCATCGCCACCGTCAGCAGCACGGACGGTCACGATCTGCCGCGGCGCTCGACCCGATTCCGCGCTCTCCGGCGACAATAGCGGCGCAGCACTCTGCAGGTCTTCGCAGCCCCGGTCTAGACTCCCTGAATCTTCGCTCTGTCGGCAGTAGTAGCCGCAGTCTGCAGTCGGCGCGTTCCGGCCCTGCTGTGCGACGGGAATTGTCGTCCGGGCGACTGGAAGCGTCGCCTGGGCGACTGGAATCGTCGTTTGGGCGGCTGGAAGCGTCGCCTGTGCGACCGAGATCGTCGTCCGGGCAAGGTGTTTTTGAGACACTCGACGGAGAGGCGGAGCTAGTGGGAGTTGCGTCTGGGCGATCCGAAGAGTCGTCTGGGCGACGGAGTGTCGCAGGCGACGCGGCGAGCGACAGGAGCGCGTCGTCTAGACTAGTCCGAGCGGCGGAAAGCATATCGCATGGTGAGGGTGGCGAAATCATACCGGATGGGCGATCAGACGACGAACACGGAGGCGAAATCGGGCCTGACGGCCAACCAGACGACGAGACTGACGTTAACGGAAAACGTCAACGTTCTTTCAAGCCAAAATCAAGGCTGCGTGTGAGGTGGGGTCCTGACTCGCCCGACAGGGACACCCCGGGAGAGCAGGGCAAGGCAAAAACACGGCTGCGAGTGAAGTGGGGTCCTGACTCACCAGACAGGGACACTCCGGGAGGAGCAGGAGAGGGCTGGGGCGGTATAGTCAGCGCGAGCAGCAGGAGCTTCAGGCATGTTGCTAGCTTCCTCCGAAATTCATGGCGCCAGGATTTGCCTGACTCACCCCCAAGCGAGCAGGAGGAGGAGAGAGAAGGAATCGGAGAGGGGGGGGGAAGAGGGGGAATTGGGGGGAGAGGGGGAACCGGGGAGGAGGGCGGAGGGAGGAGCGCGGGGAGCAGGGTGTTGGGGAGGAGAAGGGGACGCGGATTGCGAGGGGCGGGGGAAGGGAGAGGAGGGAGAGGAGGGAGAGGAGGGAGAGGAGGGAGAGGAGGGAGAGGAGGGGGGGAGGAGGGGGAGCGGAAGATGGAGAGAGGGAAGGCGGGTGCTGGTCGAATCCGGCTTGGGCCACGTACCTGAACCAGCCCGTACCTGAGAGGCAGGTTCGGCAGGTGCCGTCAACCCCGCCTCGGAAGGGCGAGGGGATGTGCTATGTGCTGTACCGATGGGTGCTGGCGGTGATGAGGCGAATGCGCATCCCCATCATCCACCCCTACTCACGCTTCCGCCGTGATATCAACGTGCTTGTGGGCGCCTGTATCCTCTATAACATGGTGGGTTCTGGAGGGATGGGAAGGGCGGAGGGAGGTGGGTGGAGGGGGGAAGGGCGAGGGGGTGTGCTACATGGTGTATCGGTGGGTGCTGGGGTTGATGAGGCAAATGCGCATCCCCATCATCCACCCCTACTCAAGGTTCCGCCGCGATATCAATGTGCTAGTGGACGCCTGCATTCTCTACAACATGGTGAGCTTGGGAGGGGGGAGTGGTTGGGACGTGTGAGGTGGGAGGAGACTCCACCACACCCTCTCCCGCACTCTCTCTCTCACACCCTCTCCCACACCGTCTCTCTCCCACATCCTTTCGCACACCCTCTCTTGTGCGTCCCTCTCTTGTGCGTGCCTCTCTTGTGCGTGCCTCTCTTGTGCGTCCCTCCACCATGGGTGTGTGCCTCATTGTCGACTCCACCCTCTCCCATACAGACCTCTCTCAAACCCCCTCCCACGTGTCCCTCCCACTGCACCCTCCCGCCCCGCCCCGCCAGTGGGAGATTCTCTTCCAGATTGTCTTCGACCTGCGCTCCACAGTCCACTGTCGCATGCCGCCTACAAGCCACCCCCTCCCGCACTCTGTTCCATATGTCCCCTCACTCACCGAACCTCTCTCTCTCTCTCTCAACCTCTCTTGTGCGTCTCGCCCCGCCAGTGGGAGATTCTCTTCCAGATTGCCTTTGACCTGCGCTCCACAGGCGCGTGGCTTATTGTCGACTCCACCCTCTCCGCCATCTACCTCATCGACGTCTTTCTGGGCTTTAAGACCGGGTGAGGCCCTCTCAAGCACCATTGCCCACTGCCCCCTCCACTCCACTCCACTCCACTCCACCCTCTCCGCCATCTACCTTATCGGCGTCTTTCTGAACTTAAAGACCGGGTAAGCCTCTCTCTTTCTTTCTTCGTATCTTGCATGGATCACCAGCTCACCTCACCCTCACTGTCCGCAAACACCACTGCCCCCTCCTCCACTCCTGACTTTTGAGTTGACTCCCCTCCACTCAAAAGTCAACTCCTCCACTCCTGACTTTTGAGTTGACTCCTCCTCCACTCAAAAGTCAACTCCTCCACTCCTGACTTTTGAGTTGACTCCTCCTCCACTCAAAGTCAACTCCTCCACTCCTGACTTTTGAGTTGACTCCTCCTCCACTCAAAAGTCAACTCCTCCACTCCACCCTCTCCGCCATCTACCTCATCGACATCTTTCTGGGATTCAAGACCGGCTGAGGCTTGCTCTGTCTCTCTTCAGGTTATTAGCTGGCTGCATTCCAGCGCCACTGCACCACCGCCACCTCATTCCTGCTCTATCTCCACTCGTAAGTTCTCGACAAAGAATCACCTCTCTCTGCTGCTTGCTTCCTTTTTTCCATGAATCACTGAATCCCCACAACAGGTATGTGACCAGGGAGCGGCATGTTCGCACAAGCGACGGCATCAAGATATTGCAGCCGCAGCAGATTGTCCTGGAGCAGGTGCGTTGCTTGGGAGGGGGTGCGGAGTGGTGAGCAGGGTAGGCCGCAGCCGCAGGGTAGGCGGAATGGTTGAAATGAGTGTGTGGGTGGAAAATCCTGCAGCCGCAGCAGATTGTCCTGGAGCAGGTGAGAGGCGAGGGGGGGATACACACGCTGCGTGGAGGGAGGTGGGGGAAGGTGGGGGAGGCGGGGGAGGTGGGGAAGGTGGGGGAAGGTGGGGGAGGTGGGGGAGGTGGGGGAGGTGGAGGAGGTGGGGGAGGTGGAGGAGGTGGGGGAGGTGCGCACAGCACATATGGATTGGGTGGAAGGGGTGTGTGGGAAGAGGTGGAAGTGACGCGTATGAAGAAGTGTTTTTAGACGTCTCAAAACACTTGTTCATTAAAGGGGTTTGTGGGAAGAGGTGGAAGCGACGCGTATGAAGAAGTGTTTTTAGACGTCTCAAAACACTTGTTCATACAAGGGGTGTGTGGGAAGAGGTGGAAGCGACGCGTATGAAGAAGTGTTTTTAGACGTCTCAAAACACTTGTTCATACAAGGGGTTTGTGGGAAGAGGTGGAAGCGACGCGTATGAAGAAGTGTTTTTAGACGTCTCAAAACACTTGTTCATACAAGGGGTGTGTGGGAAGAGGTGGAAGCGACGCGTATGAAGAAGTGTTTTTAGACGTCTCAAAACACTTGTTCATACAAGGGGTTTGTGGGAAGAGGTGGAAGCGACGCGTATGAAGAAGTGTTTTTAGACGTCTCAAAACACTTGTTCATACAAGGGGTGTGTGGGAAGAGGTGGAAGCGACGCGTATGAAGAAGTGTTTTTAGACGTCTCAAAACACTTGTTCATACAAGGGGTTTGTGGAAGAGGTGGAAGCGACGCGTATGAAGAAGTGTTTTTAGACGTCTCAAAACACTTGTTCATACAAGGGGTTTGTGGGAAGAGGTGGAAGCGGGGAGCGCCATATCCGCACCAGCGATGGCATGACGACGATCCTGCAGCCGCAGCAAGATTTCCTGGCGCAGGTGAGCTGGAGGTGAGGTGAGCGGGTGGTTTGGGTCGGGGTGGAGTGGGGTGGGGTGGGGTGGGGTAGGGTGAAATGAGTCTGAGGGGGAAGAGAAGAGTCAAGCATCGTGGCTGCACAGAGAATGGCATTACGACGACCCTACAGCCGCAGCGAAATTCCTGGAGCAGGTGAGCTGGAGGTGAGTGGGAGGGGTGGGGGAGGTGGAAGTGGAAGGGGTGAGAAGAGTGTGTGGGAAGAGTGTGTGGGAAGAGTGTGTGGGAAGAGTGTGTGGGAAGAGTGTGTGGGAAGAGAGTGTGTGGGAAGAGTGTGTGGGAAGAGTGTGCGTTCGTCCACTCTTCCCTGAGTGATGAGTCGATTTTTGAGTCGACTCAAAAACTGAGATCGTCCTCTCTTCCTGCCCCATCTCCCCCATACCACCCCCACCAGCGGCGCATAGTGTGGCACTACCTGCGCACCTGGTTCCTGCTCGACCTGCTCTCCTCCCTCCCCATGGATCTCATCATCTCCCTCACCACCACCTCCTCCTCCGCACTTCTGGATCTCCACCGTGAGTCCTGCTGGGGTTGCTGGGGGTGCTGGGGGTGCTGGGGTTGCTGGGGGTTCTCGGGTACTGCTACAGGTGTTGTGTTGTGGCCCTGTGGGTGCTGGGGGTGCTGGGGTTGCTCGGGGTGCTACGAAGCCCTGTGCTCAAAGCCATCTTCTCATCATCTCCCTCACCACTACCTCCTCCTCCGGCTTCTGGATCTCCACCGTGAGTGCTGCTGGGGTGCTGCTGGGGGTGCTGCTGGGGGTGCTGCTGGGGGTGCTCTCTCGTGCCTGTGCGATGCACCACCTCACCATCTTCCTCACCACCACACCACACCACTCTGCCCTACCATACCCGGCCCTCCCCTCCCTCACCCGCACACTCAACTCAGCTCTTCGCTGCTTCCGCATGCGCCGCTGCTCAATGCCACAGACCAGCTCGTGCTCATGCTGCCCACCCTTGTCCCATGCTGCCACCCTGCTGGCCCGTGTGCCCACCCTTGTCCCCGTGCTGCCCCGCCCTTGCTGCCCCACCCTTGTCCCATGCTGCCCCGTGCTGCCCCCACCCTTGTCCCATGCTGCCCCGTGCTGCCCACCCCTGTCCCGTGCTGCCCCGTGCTGCCCACCCTTGTCCCATGCTGCCCCGTGCTGCCCCCCTGCTGCCCACCCTTGTCCATGCTGCCCACCCCCCCCCGCTGCCCCGTGCTGCCCACCCTTGTCCCATGCTGCCCCGTGCTGCCCACCCTTGTCCCATGCTGCCCCGTGCTGCCCACCCTTGTCCCATGCTGCCCGTGTGCTGCCCACCCTTGTCCCATGCTGCCCCGTGCTGCCCACCCTTGTCCCATGCTGCCCCGTGCTGCCCACCCTTGTCCCATGCTGCCCCGTGCTGCCCACCCTTGTCCATGCTGCCCCCGTGCTGCCCCCCTTGTCCCATGCTGCCCCGTGCTGCCCACCCTTGTCCCATGCTGCCCCCGTGCTGCCCACCCTTGCCCGTGCTGCCCCGTGCTGCCCACCCTTGTCCCATGCTGCCCCGTGCTGCCCACCCTTGTCCCATGCTGCCCCCGTGCTGCCCACCCTTGTCCCATGCTGCCCCGTGCTGCCCACCCTTGTCCCATGCTGCCCCGTGCTGCCCACCCGTGTCCCATGCTGCCCCGTGCTGCCCACCCTTGTCCCATGCTGCCCCGTGCTGCCCACCCTTGTCCCATGCTGCCCCGTGCTGCCCACCCTTGTCCCGTGCTGCCCCGTGCTGCCCACCTTGTCCATGCTGCCCCGTGCTGCCCACCCTTGTCCCATGCTGCCCCGTGCTGCCCACCCTTGTCCCATGCTGCCCCGTGCTGCCCACCCTTGTCCCATGCTGCCCCGTGCTGCCCCCCTTGTCCCATGCTGCCCCGTGCTGCCCACCCTTGTCCCGTGCTGCCCCGTGCTGCCCACCCTTGTCCCATGCTGCCCCGTGCTGCCCACCCTTGTCCCATGCTGCCCCGTGCTGCCCACCCTTGTCCATGCTGCCCCGTGCTGCCCACCCTTGTCCCATGCTGCCCCGTGCTGCCCACCCTTGTCCCATGCTGCCCCGTGCTGCCACCCTTGTCCCATGCTGCCCCGTGCTGCCCACCCTTGTCCCATGCTGCCCCCGTGCTGCCCACCCTTGTCCCATGCTGCTCCGTGTGCTGCCCACCCTTGTCCCGTGCTGCCCCGTGCTGCCCACCCTTGTCCCATGCTGCCCCGTGCTGCCCACCCTTGTCCCGTGCTGCCCCGTGCTGCCCACCCTTGTCCCATGCTGCCCCGTGCTGCCCACCCTTGTCCATGCTGCCCCGTGCTGCCCACCCTTGTCCCATGCTGCCCCGTGCTGCCCACCCTTGTCCCATGCTGCCCCGTGCTGCCCACCCTTGTCCCGTGCTGCCCGTGCTGCCCACCCTTGTCCCATGCTGCCCCGTGCTGCCCACCCTTGTCCCATGCTGCCCCGTGCTGCCCACCCTTGTCCCATGCTGCCCCGTGCTGCCCACCCTTGTCCCATGCTGCCCCGTGCTGCCCACCCTTGTCCCATGCTGCCCCGTGCTGCCCACCCTTGTCCCGTGCTGCCCCGTGCTGCCCACCTTGTCCCATGCTGCCCCGTCTGCTGCCCACCCTTGTCCCATGCTGCCCCGTGCTGCCCACCCTTGTCCCATGCTGCCCCGTGCTGCCCACCCTTGTCCCATGCTGGCCCCGTGCTGCCCACCCTTGTCCCATGCTGCCCGTGCTGCCCACCCTTGTCCCATGCTGCTGCCCCGTGCTGCCCACCCTTGTCCCATGCTGCCCCCGTGCTGCCCACCCTTGTCCCATGCTGCCCCGTGCTGCCCACCCTTGTCCCGTGCTGCCCCGTGCTGCCCACCCTTGTCCCGTGCTGCCCCGTGCTGCCCACCCTTGTCCCGTGCTGCCCCGTGCTGCCCACCCTTGTCCCATGCTGCCCCGTGCTGCCCACCCTTGTCCCATGCTGCCCCGTGCTGCCCACCTTGTCCCATGCTGCCCCGTGCTGCCCACCCTTGTCCCATGCTGCCCCGTGCTGCCACCCCTCATGCTCCATGCTGCCCTGTGCTGCCCAATGCTCCCCCCTCTTGCCCCATGCAGGTGTTCCGCACACTCAAGCTCTTCCGCATGCGCTGCCTGCTCAACGCCAAAGACCAGCTCAGAACGTCCTTCCTGCCCCCCCTTGCCCCATGTTGCCCAACCGTGCCCAACCGTGCCCAACTGTGCCCAACCGTGCCCCACGCCCATGCCCCCCCCCGCCTCCCCTTCCCTCCCCCCAGGTGTTCCGCACACTGAAGCTCTTCCGCATGCGCCGCCTGCTGAACGCCACGGACCAGCTCAGGGCCTCCTTCTTGCAGTCCACATGGATGGAGCTCACCATTCTTATCCTGCAAATATGCATCTTCTGCACGTGGGCGCGTGCGTCTTCGCTCTGATTGGCCGGCTCGAGCCAGACGGCCAATCGTGGCTCGCCAACTTCTTCTGGGACGACAACGGGGAGGCGCAGCCGCTGGAAACGGCGCCGCCACTTGTCGCCTACGTGGCGGCCATCTATTGGTCCATGGTCACCTTCGCCTCGGTATGATCAGAGGTCTCATCCCTCTCCTCGCATCCCCCCCCTTTCATCCCTCTCTTCTCATCCCTCTCCTCTCCTCCCTCTCCTCTCATCCCTCTCCTCTCGTCCCTCTCCTCTCCTCCTCTCGTCGCCCTCACTCTCATCCCTCCCTCTCATCCCTCCCCTCTCATCCCTCCCTCTCCTCTCGTCGCCCTCCTCTCATCCCTCTCCTCTCCTCCCTCTCCTCTCATCCCTCTCCTCTCGTCGCCCTCCTCTCATCCCTCTCCTCTCGTCGCCCTCCTCTCATCCCTCTCCTCTCCTCCCTCTCCTCTCATCCCTCTCCTCTCGTCGCCCTCCTCTCATCCCTCTCCTCTCGTCGCCCTCCTCTCATCCCTCTCCTCTCGCGCCCTCCTCTCCTCCCTCTCCTCTCATCC